>PVKM010018985.1:0-24601 GCA_004027735.1 Carollia perspicillata | reverse complement strand
TACTGAATATGATCAAGAAGTCATTAGTATATCAATTTCATGCAGAGATATGCTATACCCAAAAACTGTAAGAGCAAAACAATACCAGCAAATATTTATAAGGGTTAATTAAAAGAATCCCAAATTATTACAAAAAGAACCACTTTAAGTATTTCTCTTAAGATTTCTATTCATCAAGAGCAAACACTGACATCTGCTGGAAAAATATGGAATATATTTAAACCATAAAACATAAAATATCTACTTGGACAGTAAATTATGTGTTTCTAAATTACTAAAATATCTGAAATAGAAAAATCTGGAGTTTTTCCATAGAAAATAAAATAGCTCAGTCATTACAAAATTTAAAATCATAAGATAAAAAGCATGTTGCCATCTCAAAGTCCTGAAACTGGTTATAGACAACTGGCTGCTGTAATGGGGTTAATATCAAAGGGGGGTCAGAATCTTTGATCAAAACTTAGAACTGCTGATGCAATGCCCACACGAGAGCTCTCTAGTGTTTAAGTGACAGTGATGATAAGTATAAATTTTTGTAAATACTTCCCTGAAAATATTCATGGAGTTAATGCCTATTTAAATTTCAAGTCTAAATTTGGATTATCTATCAAATCAGAAACACTGTCTTAGGCCTCTCTGTAATTTCCTTGCTAAGTAACATATAACTTGCTCAAGAGTGTCATCTACTGTACGAAATTTATTAGCAAAGTGCTACTACGTGGGACTTTGAAGCACTATAAAGTCGTTAAGTGTGCAAAATGTATTTTTAAAAATAAAGAGAACTACTATCCAATCCTAAAGAACATATAATGTAATTCCTAACATCATATGGCATAAAATTTAGTAAAGGTAATTTTTGAACTATAATTAGCTAAGATTCCTCAAGTGAATTATTCCTAACCTGTCGTACGGGCACAGGAATATTTCTATCTATCTTGTAGACAACATAAAAAATGTTAAAGAGCCCTGGCTGGTGTG
Source organism: Carollia perspicillata (assembly GCA_004027735.1). Lineage (NCBI taxonomy): Eukaryota > Metazoa > Chordata > Mammalia > Chiroptera > Phyllostomidae > Carollia > Carollia perspicillata. The sequence goes on along the minus strand of PVKM010018985.1, from coordinate 23,623 downwards.
GCTCAGTGGATTGAGCACGGGCTGCAAACCGAAGGGTTGCCAGTTCGATTCCCAGGCAGGGCACTTGCCTGGGTCCCTGGTGGGGGTGTGCGAGAGGCAACCACACACTGATGTTTCTCTCTCTCTTTCTCCCTCCTCCTCTAAACAAACAAACAAACAAATAAAATCTTTAAAAATTTCTTAAAGAAGTAATAATATAATTTATAAATTTCAGACTTTAGAGTACCTCTTATCATTTCTCAGGTTAAAAATGAAAAGAAATGCTAACAACTAGGGTAACAAAGGGTAAGAGTATATACACTAAAACAATGTTTTAGGCAAGCAAATTGGCACCATTTATTGAAATTTAAAACGATTATAACCTTTATTTCAGTAAGTCTCAATTTAGGAATCTATAGATATAAGTATATGCATAAAAATATACATACAAATATATTCACTACCTGTAAAAATTAAAGTTTGGTTTTTCAATTTACGAATTACTAAGAAAAATTTTAAGTACCTTAAAAAATTTATGGTTTGCCCATGTAATGTAATACAATGAAGATTTTACAAAAAAATGAAATATATTTATGTGTAATGTTATGGGAAGATGTCAATACATACCTTCAGGTTAAAAGGGAAGGACAGAAAAAAATGTGTGTATATAGTTTTTTATGATTATTGTACTGTACACAGTTACCATTTACTCCTTGAAGAAGGCTGGTGTAATTTTCACTTTCTATTTGCTATCCTTTAAAGAGAGAGAGATGGAGAGGGGAAGTGAGATGGAGAGTGAGGAGAGAGATGGGTATGAAGAGTTTCCTCTTTTGTTTTTATCCTATTTTCCTAAAACAAACCTAAATTCCAAAAAAATTAAGCAAACTATTAAACAGAACCTTTGTGGTTCAAATTGTGGCATTGTTATTCTTAGAAAGGAAGTAAGTTCTTTAGTTCTGAAATAAGTTAGCAGAAAATAAAGGCTAGAAAAGATACTCAACATTTTAAAGCATTGATTCATTCTTATTTAAATAAGATCATAAAATTAAATTGTCACCAACTGAAAGAATTACCTTTTCTAAGAGTATTTCTCTTTCACTTTCTACCTCCTCACTCCAAATAGTCATATCGTTCTTAGTTTTCTGTGTTACAGTCAGAATCATTAGTTTGTTGGTGGTCACTTCTGGAAACAGTGATTGAAAATCTATAAATAAAATAAGAATAAAAGTTCCAGGGAGAAAATAATTTGGTTTTTAAAAGAGAAGCAGTGCATAAAAACACTCATTTAGAAAAATGATTAAATTACTGTGATACCAAATTAGGTTTATAAATGCATATTATTTTTAAAAAGGATGACTTAAACTCCATTTGGTTCATTTCTGCTCTTGCTGGATGAACTGAAATATTACTGATAACATAATGTCTTATAATTTTCACATAAAGTTTATTATTAAGACTTCTTATAATTACAATCAGTCTGTGAAAACATAGCTGTAATAATCACACAGGACTGGAATGGCTTCAGGGAAAGCTACAGAAAAAAAGCTACTACAAATTCTAGTATTCCTATCTAACAACGGCATGAAGTCAGGGGACATGTGAATGCCTCTGTCTTGGCCATGCAATCATGTCCCTCCAGATGCAGTAAAATATTAAGTAAAACAAAAGCCTTACAATTCTTATGGAGCACATTATTCAACACATTTAAAAAATAGTGATATTATCTAAAACATATTCTTGTAAAAATGCAGAAAAGCATGACATACCTCTTCGCAGCAATTCTGGACATGTTTGGATTACACACTCTACTCTGGCACTTTCAAAGTACGTTTCTGCACTGTTAACTTCCTGTGCAACAGGTGCATCATTACTCTAAGGGGGAAAAGAAATATAATTAAACAAAATCTGCAGCTCAAACACCTTGCCTGTTATGAACTTGTCTTTCGTAGAAAATTTTTTAAATAATCCTAATCTAACTACTGGTGAGATGAGAGTCAGTTTTTTCTTATACACTTAAACTTTTCTCTATGATGAATACAGGATCTGAAAGTCCTAAAAAAACTGAATAAAAAACTAAAATATATAAATATACTGATATAATAGGACTTGATATGAGTAGAAGTTGGCTAAGCAACTAACTAAAATACAGTAATTGTGTCATACAATGTTATCTCATAATATTCTGTGGTATCTAATTATCTTTTCTTTCATCTTGTATTTTGTGAAATGGGGATAATTACACTAACTTACAAAATAACATGGCTAAATACATAGCCTCTCCTATAGGAAGAACTTCAACGCTTTTATTCAACTGAAATTTACTGGGCGCCTACCATACATCAGAGTAACAAGAACAGCCAACTACAGAGGTAACAAAATCCAGTCTTCACTATTAGGTAAATTAGAGTTAGTAGAAGTGTAATAGCATGAACAAATAAGTGCAATCCAATAGGAAACATGCTACAGAGTTATGAAGAAAATCTTCCAGCAGTATAGACAGGGAAGAAATTTGCTTTGCTGGGAGAAATCGGGAAAAGGTTGAAATCATCATATTTGAGCTACATGTTAATTAATGTATATAGCTAATAGGTAAAAAACAGGTGGAATATATGTTAGGAATTCAAGAGGAAAAGCAGAGGAGGAAGAAAATAACAACGGTACAGAAAGATTCAACAGTCAAAGAGAATGGTGTACTTAAAGTATGATGTGAATGGGGTTCAGAGAAAAGTAGGAAGTACTGGGAAGTAAGGTGGGAAAGACAAGGATCATAATCATTGAAAGGCATTTTATGCCACATTAAGACATTTTGACTTTATAAACAACGAAGAATAGCAAGAGAACATATAAGAAGCTAATGCTAGTATTATTGTGGAGATGTATAGAAATGAGGAGAAGCAGGTACAGATTAGTAAAAGCCAATTTACAATCCCTTACTGCTTTACACACACTTTCACACTTAGTCCTCATAATTGTGTGGGACAGAGATTATTTTTAAAGAGATAGAAGCTCAGACAGGTAAGTTATTTTTTTCAAGGTCAAAAAATTAAGTAAATGGAAGAGCTAATCTTTGAACCTAGACTTATCCTATCTCCATAGTCCATTGCACTGCAATGCCTTGAGGCATCTAGGTGAGATAAAGTAGCTTGGAACTCACGCAATGTTAGTGAAAATTTAAAAGGGCACAAATAATTAAAGAGTTACTTCAAAAGATAAAGCAATGAGATTTTATTACTATTTATGGGGATATGGTAGAGAGAGGAGTTGAGGTCAGCGGTATAATTTTTATATTGGGACAGTGGAACAATAGCTAAATCATTTATATTACTGATAATATGGGAGTAAGGATAGGCTTTGAGAGGAAAAAAGAACTAATTCAGTATTAAGACATGTGCAGTCTGGGAACTTGGAGATATCCAGATAAAATGTTTGACAGGCAGATAGAAATATAGAACCAGAAATGTTAGAAATAGAAATACTAAGTTAGAAATTATAGTAATACAGCCTGTGAAAGGAAGCCAAGGGAGTAAGTGACCAGGACATAATTTAAATGAAAAGATGAAGATCAGAAATGTATGGGAAATGTTACGTGGTTGACAGAGGAGCCAAGAAGACTGAGAAGGAACTAACTGAGATAAAAGTCAGGGGAGGTCAACTGCATCCCAATTTCAGGTTATCCGACATAACCCATTATAGTTGTAAGGGGTTGTTGCTTTTAGTAATGATTTTGACTAAAAACAATAAAGCTCAGCCTGATATTATGTAGAAATGTGAAAAACGACAAGATTCAGGGGCTTGACAGAAACTCTGAATTACACATAGCTTTCCACTTGATTGGGCAATGAAGCAATACGAATTTAAAGATTCATTTAAAAAAATCCTTCAGGAATTGGATTTTAAAAGAATTATAAGTTTTTATTTTTAGAGTGCTGTATCTGAAGAATTTCGGAGATCTCAAAATTTTAAGTTTTTAACTGGCTAAAGGAGTATAAAACTAGTAGAAATATGGTCCATATACAAATGATAATTGCAATTTATAAAAGTGAAAAACAGGCAATCTAAATTTCTAGTAATAATGAATGCAATATGAAAAACAAAAAAATATTGTACTTTGACATGTATAATGTGCACTTTTTTGTCCAAATTTTTAAGACGAAAATAAGGATGTGTGGATTATACATGGGTAGTATTAATTCCATATCTGTGTTTTCAATTCTTTTATTTATTCTTATGCATTAAAAATGTAATTCTAGAAAGCAATGATATCCATACACAAAATAATGCTCTGGAATACAATAATCAGTTTTGTTTCTAAATGTAAATAAATAAAAAAATGAATTAAAAAATTAAAACAAATTTTTTTCCCCCCTGAAAGTTTAGGCCAAAAACATGGGTATGCATTATACCCAGGAGCACATTATATGCAGCAAAATATGATACATTTCCAGTAATATAGAAATAAGTGAATTATCTATAATTGAGAAGATAAGCAGTTATCAAAAAAAATTTTTTTGAAGAATTATTCAATTACCTAAAAAAGACTGTAATCTGAAATAAAAAAAATAGCAAACAGTGTATAAAGGAAATGCCAACTTTTAAAAATCTATTTATATTGTTTTTGTATATATTGGAGTTAAATATTTTTCTTTACTTTTCAATGAAAAGTGATGTTTATAGTAACCAGGAATTAATAAAGCATTAATAATTAGAAAAACAGAATATATGATCTTAACAATTTACCTGAAATTCATTCACATATTGTGCCATCACAAACTCATGTCTTTCACTTGATAAAGGTTCTGCTAGAATATCAGGTAAAGTTTTATGAACCTGGCTTTTCTTCTGTGACATGGTCCCATTGATGTGACAATCAAAACCTATGTTCCCAGGAAGCTGGAATCTCTGATCCTGAGGCCCAAATGGTCCCATAACTTCATCAGGCCATACTGTTCGAGAGCCTGAAAAACAAACAAACAAAAAAAGTGAATCATTTTCTCCTTGACAGTCAAGTGTACTGGTAGACTAAAGGAATAAATGCTCCTTTTAAAATCAGGCATTTTTAATCTAAATGATAGATTTTTGAAATTTGTTTTCCTGTGTTAATATAGACTAGTTTCAAGTTACTTCCTAAATACTACTCAAAGCACCAGTTGTCAGCTCCCAGGCAAGTCCATTATTAGGAAAAAGGTTTAATAAAGTACTGTAATCCATATTATAAAATATTTGATAGTCATTAAAAAGAATATGGCAAATCTTCACTGATTGATTGAAGGAAGTCCAAGACATATTGCATTAAAAGAAAAAGCTAAGCCAAAGAATAACATACGTCATTTGTATGGCATTCAGAACTTTATATTTATGTTTTTAAATTCAGGGGGGAAAAAGGATCTAAAAGGAAACATACCAAACTTAATAGGGGTTATCCTGGGGGAGGAGCATAGAGCTGCTGTCACCTGGTGGCATGAAACATTAATGTGCTGAGAAAAATCCTGTATGAGCCATCATAACAAAATGCCCTGCTTACCGGCCACATGAGTAGACATGTATTAAAAAGAGAACACATTACTTTATTCACTTTTTAAAAATACCCTAACTTGTAAAAAATTTTAAAAGATCCAGAAAAGAATAAAGTAGAAAACCAAATAGAGAAATACTCAAGAGTAGATTTTTGTTTATAAAAAGGGAAAACTGCTGAAGGCATCAGTTGGCAATAAAAATACCTCTTAATACTCTGCCCAGACTGAGTGACTAAAATGGCATGTCAACATTGCTGCTCCATCACTAGACTGTGTCCCCATATCCCTCTTCTACATCCATGACAAACACCATCCAATGACCATGAAACTCTTTCCTCCTAAATTATGGGACACTATCTCATAATTCTCAGCCTGAACACTCTAGTCCAATACTTCTCAAACTTTTAAGTATTTAAGAATCATTGGAGACCTTGTAACAATTCAGATTCTGATGTAGAAGGTCTGGAGTCAGGCTCAAGATTCTTCATTTCTAACAAGTTCACAGATGGTATTGATGCTATTAGTCTGAAGACTAACTTGAGTAGTAAAGCTGACAGACCCTGATGACTGGAGTCAGTTCGCGGGGTAAAACCTATGAGCTATTTTTGAACAAGATGTGTTTAAACACTGTCCAGATCTAACACTCTCTTGAAAGAAATAAATATCCCACATTAACAGTGAAGTTGAGCGTAATTTCATGCTGACTGGTAATTCAGGTTTTCTCTTCAGGAATTGTCAGTTCATACAATTTTTTAAATTTTTGTTTGGTTTCCTATGGGATTGTCTTTTTCTTAATGGTCTACAAACTTTTTAAATATATTCAGGATACAAACCCTTTATATATTCTGAATGACATCTTTCATTTATGTTACATATATGTTTAGTCTTCAGACAAGTAATCAGAGATGGAGTTATAAAACTGAGGCAGGAAAACTGGGGAAGGCTTTGCATGCCCAAGTAAACTTACATTATATCATAAGTAATGTGTTGTAAGAAACAAAGATTCTATGCCCAGTTCCTTTACGATATATTAGGTTAAGTTCCTAAGAGCTCTCCCTTAATATTTTAGTGTGCATTATAAACCTCCAAGATGGGAGTGTGGCATATAACATTTCTCAAATTTACCTAATGATAAAACTTAATTTTTTTTTTAGACTGTGAAAAATTTTCACAGTTTGGGGACTGTCTGGGAACTGCTATTCAAAGTAGTGGGAGATAACTAAGGTTTATCAAGGAAGTAACATAATTAAAATGTCTTAGAATGATTAATATAATAGTGGAGTGCAAAATGGATTAGAAGAAGCAGACTTTGTAGATAATGGGTAAGTTACTGATTCAATAAACATACATAAAAAGTGGCAACTATATTTAGGAAATTCAGCAAAGAATAGCAAAAAGTAGTAACAGTTCAATAGGATTAAAGTATTTGTTTCAGGGAGTACTGTATGCGTTAAAGATAGAAACTAAAGTTGAAGAAAGTAAGCTTCATTCTTTCTTTTAATATTGTAGCTTTCTGATATAAATGTTTATGTAGAATTTTTGAGTATCTATATTCAATAGGGTAAACTCAACTTTAGAAAATCTGTAAGACCTCAAGTAAAAATATAGAAAACACAACTCAAAAAGTTTTGGAAAAATTGTAAGTAAAGCAGTAACTTTTACTCACATATATCAGGAGGTGCAGTGGCCACATGAGACTCATCAGAACCTGAAGATCCAGCAGTTGAAAAGGCTTTGGGATTGACAACCCTTTTCACCAAAGAGTAAAATCCGGGGAGATAGGAAACCAACCTGGCTCTGTTACAGAGCACCTAAAAATGACACAAAATTTTAAATTATTTTTTATGGATATAAATGTTATACTTACACACACAGACCACCTCTGGCAAATCATCACACTGCAATATATCTTTTAAAATCCATATTTATTCTACTACTAAGTACTTACCTTATGACAAGCATTATGTATATTTATAACTTAAAAAAGAAATACAAATATAAAAAACACACAAGCATTAAGTTATTTGGATAAAAGTATATTGCTTTTCCAATAAAGGCCAGAATTAAGAGTGCCACACTAGAGAGAATGGAAACCTCTAAAAATTGCCCTATGTAGCAGCACTAAAAAGGCAGCCCAATAAAAAGATGCTTCTATTCTCAAAACAGAACTTTCAAAACCTTTCCTAGGATCAAAACCTGTTTATTTTCTAACTCTTCTCTTCTTTTACTGCTATAAATTGTGTGAATTATCTCCCATGCCATCTTTCCTCTTGGCAATGTCCACTTTCTTTCATTTTAGCACATACCTATGTGGTATAGTTTCTGCTCCTAAGGTCATTTTCTAGACTCTGACTTGTTACAATGAATTATTGTGTAAATGCATAAACTTTTAGCAAATTACCTGGGTGACAATAATTTAATGCAGGGGCTGCGTAAACTATAGTCAAATACAGTCTGCTGTTTTATTGTAATAGTCACACCCTTTTATTTATGTATCGTCTATGGCTACTTTCACACCATAACCAGAGTTAGGTAGTTGTGCAAACACTCTATGGCCCACAAGCCTAAACTATTTACTGTCTAGCCCTTTACATGAAAAAAAATTGCCAGCTCTTAATTTAGTGAAAAAGTATATGAATAAATATCATGTCATCTGTAAAATGCTAAAGAGCCATTAAAAAAATGCTAAAATTAAAAAATCCTTGAAGCAGTGGACAAAAAGTTTCAGTATTTGTAGAAATAGTAGAAATTTGCTGGGGAAAGTGACATTTCAGTGAGTGACTTTCAGAAACAAAGGCATGAACCCATAAAGGTATATTCAGCGAGTGACAAGCTTAGTGAGGGAGGGTATAAGGGAGTGCAGTTAAAAATAATCTTGACAGTTAACTTGTGGGCAACTATAAAAGACTTTGTATTTGACACAGACAGTAAAGGGCCCGTTACACCAAGAAAATAAATCAGAATTTTATTCTGTAGGCAGGGAATGGAGTAAACTGATAAAAAATATGGGATTTTTTAGGAATGTACCATTAAGGGTCGCATAGACAATTGATTGGAGTGGGATTAGAGAGGTGGTATGAAAACTAGTTACCAGGATGTTGAAATAGTCTAGCCATTTGATACTTCAGAATGAATCATTTTTTTCCCTTTCAGATACTACTGTGAAATCCAGCACATCTGTTCTTTCTTACTTTATTTCTCACGGTAAGCATAAGAGAACATCTTAACTGGTATTACTACCTCTCTGGCATAGTTTCTTACTAATTTTACCCTCCCTTCCCTTACTCCACTCTTTAGTCACATGAAAATATCTACTTCACATTTCCCGTATTTCTCTGCCTTCCTTTAGGCTGTCAAAACTCCACCCCCCACAACCCCTGCTAACACGCCCTTTTCCCTAACATTCTAAGCCTTAAATATTCTAACTCATTCTTAAAGACTTGGAATAGAACCTCCTTTATGTGCCTAAGTGTGAGGCATATTTCCAGAACATTCTGCCCACCTGAAAATTCAGGCATCCTCCCTTGGGTCTGTACCCAACCTGCCCGAAGGGACAAATTGGTAATTATTAGGCTTTTTACCTATTAGACAAACTTGGACTTTTAGATATTTCTAAAATACTATAAATTTACCTTTACAATTGAGGACATTTAACAGACTGAATATGCCTCAGGATCTAAAAAAGCAATTTAAAATTTTAAATTTCAAAAATATTTGAACAAAGCTTCAAAATAATAAGAGGCTCAATAAGAAATTAGCTGAAAGAGGCAATATTAAATAACCAAAAGTGTTAGTTACTCTGGGCCAGGTCCTGTGCTAATTGCCTTATGTGTACTGTTTTACTTAATTTTAACAATTCTACATATTATTTACATTAGTTTAAGTATGATTAAAATATTATTTGTGATCCTTCACATTCACACTGCTTCATAAGCAAAAACAAATGGAAAAGATTATCTAAATTATTTTGGAAATTACCTAATATTATTAACAATTCTTTTAAAGATTTTATTTATTTATTTTTAGAGAGGGGAAGACTGGGAGAAACATCAATGTACAGTTGTCTCTCACGTGCCCTCTACTGGGGGACCTGGCCTGCAACCCAGGCATGTGCCCAGAGTGGGAATCCAACCAGTGACCCTTTGGTTTGCAGGCCAGTGCTCACTCCACTGAACCACATCAGCCAGGGCTAACAGTTATTTTAGCCTCTAAGAATCAAGGCCAGCAGACTCTATTTTGATTTTTCTTAATGGCAAACTTTTAACAATTGTCAGTTTTGTTTCTAGCCTAAGCAAATCTAATCACCAAATTTCATTTTATTGGCAAAATAAACCAGTATTTAATTTGTCCACTAAAAGACACAGCTAATGACAGTACAAGCTTCTTTCAAACATTTACCCTTTAACCTGTATGATTCTCAAATCTATTGTGGAACTGAAATATTTTGTGAAAACTTGATAGATTTTATGACATTGGGTCAGCTGGTGAATATAATAATTAAAAAGTTCTAGCCAATAAAATAGCCCCCAAATTAAAATAGTCTGTTTCTTTTAGTTTTAGGATAAGTATGTGTTTTATATAAGACTAACTTCAAGTAAATCTAGACTTGTGAAGACGACAGTCTACTAAGATTTACATTGGTCTCTACCAAAGACTGAAACCTGGTCACCTATAAAACACATCTGTATGCATACACAGACATTTTTGCATGGTCCACAGTGCTATAAGAAATTTTAATTGGATAACATTGAGGAATTGTGAGATTTCACACAAAAGGTCCAGAGTTTTGGCTCTTTTCGAAGATCTGGAAGCACTGGATTAACATTCCCAAAAGGCATCAATTAGCAACAAATCATGTAGGTAAGGAAAGCCTGCTCCCTTTATATAAGAAATGGGCATTTCAGTTTGTCAAAATCCCCCCCAAGGCCCCTTAATTTTAACCTGTCAAGCCACCAAAGTACGGCCATTTATGATCCTTGCTATGTATGCTAATTGTTGAAGACACATATATCTGCATATTTCATTACTAACATCCATTCAGCGTTTACAATGCATATAAACACAAGTTTTTGAAACTATATCTTAATATTAAAAGTAAATTTTATTTAATATGACCTTTTTTCTAACAATAAGAGGATTTATAAAGTAGCTTTCAAATTATTTCTTCTACTGAACTAATTTATAAAGCCAGGTAAAATATTAGCATTCTATTGTAATTAATGTCTCTCCTTTGAGAGTACCACATGCTTCTTTACAATGTTACCCTTCTGTGGCTATGGCCAGGTAAAAGTTCACTTTAAAATGTGGCCATGACTAGGGGTCTACTTTTATAACTTGTCCCTGTAGTCACTTCATCAGACTCTCACTTAACATATCAGGTTCAATTACAGATATACTGTACTATCCTGGGCAACTGTTGCCATACTAATCTTCCTAACACACAGCTCTGACTAAATCACCATGGTTTAAAGAATAAAGTCTAAATTACTGAGTTTGGCATTCTGATCTCTATTACTTGATCAGAATTCCACAAACCAAAGTTATTTCCAGTAATTACATTCACGTTATCTTATACTCAGGAAGACGAACCTGGCTTCTTGATTTTTGAAAGGGGGGTGTCTTTGAATACACCTCTTGTTCTTCTCACCTAAACATTAGATTATCTAATTCTCATTTGTCTTTCAAACTCAAATTAAATGCTTCTCAGATTACGTGATCCCAAGTCCCTTTTCTCCCCTCTCCACAAAGCTGAAACTGCACTGTACCTCTGTGTAGCTTTAAAAAAAATTACTTCCTACTTTTACTGTAGCTATTTTCACCTACGTCTTATGTCCCCTACTAACAACAACCATCTCCTTATGCTAGGATGTGTCTGGTTAATCACTGGGAAGCTACAGCCAATAAATATTTCTGGCTTATGTAAAAAATATCTCTTGCTCTTATTTTGTAGGATTTGGAATGTTATTTGCTATACTAAAACTGCTACCAAACCTTCGGTTTAGTTAATGAAGAAATTAAAAAAAAAACAACCTTAAAAACACATTTTAAATATTTACTGAAATGATGTGTTTTTAAAAAAATTGAAAGGGTGCTAGCTCTGAATGTACTTCTAAAACTGAATTTGTAGGAATAAGTACATGACTATTAAAAAGAATGTGTTTAAACTACCTTCAAAGCGTACCAACATTAATTTCGCTGCCCTTGACAGCTCTGACACATTAAGTCAGAGATTTTTCAACCTTTTTCATCCCATGGCACATAAAAACATTACTAAAATTCTGCAGCACACCAAAAAATATATTTTTTGATGAACTGACTAAAGAAATAGGTGTAACTTTCCTTCCTTCACACCAAACAGCTATTGTTGTGTCCGCCGTTGTAATTTTTTTTTTAATTTAACAATCTATGGGAAAAGAGGTCACTTCCCCCGACTAAACAGTCATATTGCATTTTTAAAAATTCTTGCGACACACCTGTTGAAAATCGTTGCACTAAGTCTAAACAGGAAAAACATTATGCCACCAATACCATCACAAACCCGTTCCTCCAACATTTCCTAACAAGTTCCCAAACTAGTATTTTACCGTACTGCCTCTTAAGAGACTAATCTACTCACATTGGCCATTTCTAGAGGAGAGGGCAGAAGCAAAATATTTTTCTGTTCGTAGTTGCTTACTCCTGGAAGAAGACAAAACAAAACAGGCTAGTGACGGATTAAGCTTGAACAAAAGACAGCTCGGGGAACGTCTACTCTCGCCTACTAGTGTCCCTCCGTGACGACAGGACCAAAGTCCAAGCTCTGCCCCTAACCCGAGGAGGCCCGAACTCGCTCCCAGCCCGAACCGGGCACGGAACCCTGCCCGGGGGCGGCCGGGCAGCTCCAAACTCCGGGTGTGTGCCCGCTGGAAACAACTCGGACTAGATCAGGAAGGGAAATGGGGAGCGGCAGCCGGGACAGAATCCAGAGGGTCGAGGCAGGTATTTCAACACAAGTCAGGGCTGCCTGACCACAGCTCCAAATAAAGGTTCGGAGTTGAACGGAAGAAGGAGGAAGCGAAAAGAGCCTGAAGCCAGGATGACAGGATGACTGGGGACAGAGAGGCACGGATCTGTGGGAACAGGGGCAATATCGAGAGCTGTAGCCCGAAGATGGGCGAACTTGCAGGGGCCATCGAGGGCGGAAACCATCCATACCTGTCACCACCGCCGCCTCCAGCTGTCCCGGAACCTGACTCTTCCCGCCGCGATAATGGCGACGGCCGCGGCAGCCGCGGTGGGGCCAACGCTGGCAGTGACCAGGCTGAAGAAGTTGCTTCCGAGCGCATCGATGGCAAGGACCGTCGAACTGACGATGCGCAAGCGCACAGTAGGCCCACGAAAAGCCGACCTTCCATTGGATAAGTCTCTGGCCAACAATGTGGGAGGAGCAAAAGTGGGGCGAGGGTGACTTGGGAGAATGGTGGGCTCCTGATCTGGCTTGGGCGGTCATTTCATCTCATTCATTATTTTATTTCTATTTCGTGGGTTTCCCTCACCCCAAGATTTTCTTACTGTTCCCCAGGGTGTACAGTCTTCTTTGTATCTTAGTTTATTATTCATAACTCAATGTTTTTGAGTATAGGGCACTTCTGTTTTTCTTTATGTACCTGTCCTTGACTCAATTATATATACTATATAATTTTTATTTATCAATTTTATTTTTTTAATTAACGGAAGCCATACTTTATTCATACTTATATTCTAGTTGTGTCATATTGGACAAGTTACTTAGTCTCTTTGTGCTTTTAGTTTTCTTAATTCTAAAACAGGAAAAATAATACTGCCCACCTCGTAGACGATTTGTGATGATTAAATCAGTTAATATATAGCTAATACTTCTATAGTAATACGTAAGCACTTGCGTGCACACAAGCACACACAACCACACAGCACAGAGTTTGGGAGTCAAAGAGGGCCCGTGAAAAGAGCCACTGATCTCAGTGCTGAAGTTACTTACAACTCATTTTTTTATGCCTCATGACTTCTTGTTCAATTTGACCATACTTGCCCAGGTTATGTAACAAGATTTCTGGTTCAATGATGACTGTAAGCTTTGTGAGATCTGGAGCCATGTGTATTCATATTTGCCTTATCAGGTACAAGTGGGAGTTAAAGGGAGTCAGTGAGCAATGGTATGGCAGGAGGCTGTCAGGAATAACTTCATAGCAGAGGTAATGCTTGAACTGTGTTTGGAAAAATGAGTAGGTATTTGCTTGAATGGCAGGAAAAAAATGTAGAGGACATTTCAGGCAAAGAAAACAGTGCAAACGGAGGTACGGGAAATCCAAAACACAGTGGGCAGTGGGGGAGACCCACAAGTAATCAAGAGATTAAGTTGGAGGTTGACAGGGGCCAGATGGTAGTCAGACATTAGCGCTAAGGTAGATGTAATCCCTGAAGCACCAAGAGGCAACTGGGCAGATTTAAGCAGAGTCTGGGCATTATCAGATTTGTGTCTTGGGAAAATTCTCTGGCTTCAGTGTATAGAATAGATTGAAAGGGTGTGGGATAGGCATTTGCTCAGCTGGTTAGGAAACTATTGCCGTGTTCATGAGAAAGAACATGAGGGCCTGAACTAAGTAAGGGCAGGAGAACATTGAAGAATCAACATGGCATAGCTACACATACATTGCAGATGAGGAAAAGGAGACAAATTGAAGATGATCCTAAATTTTTGACTTAAGATATTGGTGAATGGAGTTGCTTTTGCTGCGACTGAAAATCCAATAATATTTATATTTGTGAAATGTATGCTATGTGGCGACACTTGGATAGGGATTTTCCCATTATCTATTTTAATTCTCATAATAATGCAGAAGATGTAAGTACAATTATCCTCATGTTAAATATGAAGAAATTAAAACAGAAGGTTTAAGTATATTATTGAAGTTTTCAGGGATGGATTTAAATCTAGGTTTATTAGGTTCAAAAACAGTGTTCTCCTTCCCATACGTTCTCTTTCCTTGGATGAGAACAGGTTTCAGGAGAAAGAGAATGAGTTTGGTTTGGGATATTTTGTCTTTTAAAGTGCTCGAAGGGCATTCATGTGGAGTTGTCAATATCATTTGAAAGTAGTCTTATTGTTCAGGAAAGTGCTTTATGTGGGAGACATATTTGAGGGTCATTGGCATATAGCTAATAGTTAAAGCTAAGAAGCCACTTAACCTGGAGTTCAACACTGGGCTTTATGGGAAGGAAAGAAGGCCTGTAAAATTCCTTAAAATATATGTAAATTTTTGTATATGTGTAAGTGGATCCATGTTTTCCCCCTGGGGAGAAGGTGCATAGTTTCTTCAGATTCTTGAAGGAGTTCATGACTCTGAAAAGACCAAGAAGCACTAGTGTGGGGTATAGAGGAAAAAGGGTAAATGTCAGGATACTAGGGAATATTAGCTAAAGGGATAACAGAAGAAAGAGTAGCATTGGAGACTGAGAAGTTTCAGTCTGAGGATGGGCGGGGATCAGGAAAGAGAGGAGTGTTCCAGACAGCAAGATGATAACTGCTCGATATTATTAGACACTACAAAAGGTTTTACTGAGAACCACGAAATAGTCCATTGTACTTGAATTAATAGGGTAACACTGTCTTTGCCAGAGGAGTTTCAGTGGAGTGGGGTGGGGTAGGGCAGACTTTTCTTTACTGTGGCTACTCAAAGGCTGAAGCATAAACCTCTTGAGGACAGAGCCTGTTTGTTCACTGTGTTTCTAGGACTTCACTGTATTCCTGACACAGAGAGGTGATCAATAAATATTTGTTAAAAGTTGAACACATGGAGAAGTGGTGACAATTAACAATAAGCTACCATTAACAACAGCTGCTTTTCATTGTTCTATTTCCAGGCTCCATGCTTAACGCCTGTCAATCCAGCAACTTGTCCGGGAAAGCAGCAGTGTCTGCATTGCCTAAATGAAGAAACTGAGATTCAGAGATGCTAAGAGAGCTGCCTGATACATGCAACCACGTGAAGTGAAGACCGTGAGATTTAAACTTCGATTTGTATGGCTCCAAAATCTCTATTCCTTCCACAACAATAACACGAAGGAGAAGAGGGAGGTGAGTAGCTGTCGCTCCACCATTATTTCAATTTCCCCTTATCTGTTTGCTTTCTTTCCTTCGCTCTCTCTTGGATTGTTCTTATTCTCCAGAGACAAAACAGGGCCATCACAGAACTGCAAAGATTGTCCCAAGTACCAGATTAGGAGATTATTTGGAGGCCCACATGTAGTCCTTGGGGCTTCCTTTCTCCTCTCACTCTCACAGCTCAGCTACCTGCATTCATACTTTTTGATAAACATATGGCTTCCTTTTTATTCTGGAAAACTCTAATTCTCAATAACAAAGGATGCATACTTAGGCAAAGGATGGAATATATAGTCATCACTAAGTGCTCACAGAGACTGGTGTTTTGTTGCTAGCCTTTTCAGTAAAGACAATAGAATCATAATTCCAAAAGAGACTAGATGGAGTATTTTCTGCTCAACCAAGCACATCTAAAGCACATTACAAGTTTTGAGAGAATATTCTGTGTTGTAAGAAAGGTTGAATGAAACTATTACCTGGTTGCAAGAAATAGCATGTGAAGAAAGGATAATAATAGAAATTGAAAAAGGATATAGACAAAAGAGAAAGTACGCAAACACTTGGTTTTTATTCTTTGACTTGGTCACAGAACTCAACTGTTGAGAACACATCTTTTTAAGTTGCCTGGATCAGTGCTGCCGTAGTTCTTTACTGTTTGATCTTAAGATAGGCATATGTTTTGGCCATTTCTAGAAAACTGAAGATTTTTCCAGAAAGCCCTTGTAGGTTCTAGCCATGCATGGCTAGATGGCAACACTGGAAAGTTATAGAGAGTGTATATGTTTTATGTCTCTAACTCTCTTTCTGTCTCTTCACCGTGTGGTTTCGGGACTAGAAGGAGGGAAAGAGTACATTTCCAAAGTGAAACAATTCTAAAGCCACCCTAATGTTGGTGTATGAACAATTGGATGCATTTCTGATGCAGCCCTCTCTTTTCAATTATATTTTATGCAGCGAAGAATACTATTGAAATGTACAGACTATGTAGAGGACAGAATAGAAGAGGAGCCCTCAATTTAATATATTGGTTTTTCGTTTGTGATTTGTAAGTCTATCGCTGGACTTCGATTGTGATATTAGATATGACACTGCTCTTCTCTGTCTCTCTTCTCGTCATTACAATGGAGACAACGATATTAGCTCTTTGTGGTATAAAATATCTATGTAAAGAATTTAACACACTGCATGGTGCTTAGCAAGTGTGCAGTGTTAGCTAGCGTCTTCGTAATCATCAGGAACAGCATCAGCATCATCATCGTTGAACTCCATTCTTGTTGGGAGGTGATCCTGCTGTAAGGACTTTGGTGCCGTATACATGCACAGTGCTTATGGGGGTGATACTGCCCTCGGCCTTCCTGTCTGTTTGGTACGGGAAATAGTTTGGTCTAGAAAGGAACAGAGTTGGGTTTAGGCGGGACTTTCAGAGGATGTCAGCTTGCTTTGTCCTGAGCTACTTCTTTTAAGGTGGCTGTGACTGTCTTTCAGGACTCTTGGAGACAGAGCAGAGAGCAGGGGTGAGGAGAAGATTTAAACAAAGCCAGTGTAAGCACTCAGTGAGAAACATCTGTACAGTCATGTTTTGTAAACTCAGGGTTCAGACTGGGGTGATCTGGCTACATAAAGAAGTGGAGATGCTTAGGTTTTAGATGGGGGTGTGAAGCTACCTGAGAGCTTGGAAGAAATGCAGAATCTCTAGCTCCATCCCCAAACTCCTGCCCCAGAATCTGTGTTTTAACAAGGTCCCTGTGATTCATATGCACAATAAAGTTCTATTGAATGAGATTGACCAGGAGGTGGAAAAGAGGTGGTAGCTTTGGGGATCACATAATGTAACCACCAAGATATATAGCATCATAATTTATGAGAGGCGTAAGAGGCTGCATTGTAAGAAACTTTTCAGGGAATTTTTATGAACACTCAAATTTGAGGACTACAGGTAAACTAAAAACTGTGCTGTGGAGAAGTGCAATACATACTGTGAACGCAAGGTGTCACTACTTTACAATTTAAAAAGACCCTGGTTTTTAACACCAGAAGTATTGTTACAAGAACATTTTCTAAATTTGAAATGTAAAGATCTGGGAAAAATGAACTCTCAGTTAAACATGTAGATTGCCCTGTGATTTTATTAAAGATCTCTAAGATGTGGAAATGGCTTACAAAGTGTTGTAGGTAGAGATTTAGAAAGTTAGGGTACACGTGAATAAACCTACCTCCAAAGAATAATGTCTTCTTGTGCTTGAGGAAATAACATGAATGTTTTGTTGTTTAAAAAACCAAACTAGACTCTACAGTCTGAAAGTAAGCGACACAGCTCAGTGGCTCTTTCTGAAAAGATCTTTTTCCCTGGCCTTACCTTGCAATGTTACTTTTGTACTGGGTTTGCCAGATATTTAATTTTCATCTGTAGCTCAGGGGTTGAAAGTCTTGTGTAATGTCTACATGGACTTTTTTGGTTTTGAATTTGTAAACACTGTACCCTACTGAGGCGTGGATACACGCTCTGGCTTTCTTGCACAGCTCCGTGTGGATCGCCGTGACAATTTCTTAGCATCCGTGAGCCTGGAAATAGGCATAAAAATACCCAGATAAGAGTTGGCCTGAGGACAATTCCGGTAGTACAGGGTGAGGCAAAAGTAGGTTTACAGTTGTGAGGATGCAAAACTGTTTATTCTTGTATTATTATCTATTAATTATTATATTAACATATGTGATAGGCTTTATGGATTTTAAAATATTAAATAGACACAAAATATTATTCAAATGCTTACAGTGTTGGGCTCTGCTTTGGATTCGGTCTTTGCAACCTCACCAAAGCACTGGGTTCATAAAAAGGAATCCCTTTCTGCTGGGAGCCCCTTTATTCTCCCCAGCTGAGTCTTTTGTTCCATCCCAAGTAGGGTTACCCTGTAAAACACAGGACATTTAGGTAAATTTGAGTATCACATAAAGAAAGAGTGATTTTTTATCATGTTCTAAATATTGCTTGGCAATCTGGCTAATCTAATGCCAAGGCAAACTAAGAAAGCTGTCCCAAGTTCATGTTTGTAAACTCCGACCTCGTCTAATTGCTCACATTTTCTGTTTCACCTGGTATGGAAGAAGTTTGACTCAAAGACAGTCTTGAAATGCTTTGACAGAATTATTCTTATCTGGAGGCTTGCATCTTCAGAAATCTCACACTCCCTGTCTAGAAGTGGCTTGCACGCTCTTACACTCTAAAGATTGCTTGGAAGGAAATAGGGACTCTGGGTAATTAGTCCTGGGAATTATTTTTGATCTGTTAGATTCTATTACTAGGTTGATTTTTAATTATTCATTTACATTTCTCTCCTCTCTTTCTATCAGGTGTTGTGGGACCAGGAGGAGAGAAATGGCGACTCTACAAAAGGAAGCAGTTCTGAAGCCACTCAAATGTTAGTGTTATGAACCATTTTGATGCGTTTCTGGGACAGATGCCTCTTCCCAGTTCTATTTTATGCAGCAAATAATGCTGTTAAAAAGTATAGAGAGGACCTGGCTGGTGTGGCTCAGTGGATTGAGAGCTAGCTTGCAAACCGAAAGGTCACTGGTTGGATTCCCAGGCAGGGCACATGCCTGGGTTGTCAGCCATGTCCCCAGTTAGGAGTGTGTGAGAGGCAACCGGTTGAGGTATCTCTTGCACATTGATGTTTCTCTCCTTTTCTTTCTCCCTTCCTCCCCTCTCTCTAAAAGTAAATAAATAAAATCTTTAAAAAATGTAGATAGAGAGTCCACACTCTTATAAGGGAAGAGAGAAGGGAGAAGAAAAAGTGGGGGTAAGATTTATGTTAAGTGTTGAGAAAAAGTAATCCTGGGGAAGGGTTTGCAAGAAAATCTACACAAATAGAATTTAACTACAATAAAGTAAATTCATAATGACACTGTCTTGGGTATGCTCTGAAGTAGAATGAGGACTCATACTAGGAATTCTGGTGTAGTAAACAACCAAATCCTACAGGAAGCCCTTGAAGGGTGACTGCAGAAAAATGTCCACTTTGGGCTCAGCTAATGTTAGCATACACCTGCCTCTGGACACTAGGTGGCGATATATGGTAGTATGACGATTTCAGAATTCCTGGTGGATACTAAATTAGTGGGGAAAGGATTGCAAGATGCCTTTTTGTTTCCTGCTGTTAACACAGAGCCCTTCAATTTATGGTAGAATGTTGTTTCAGTTGGGATCTTATGAAACTTCAGTAGGGACAGGAACTGTGTCAAATCCACCTTTGGGGATTTCCTTTTCTTCTTCTGTTCTAGGACTGATCACTTCACACTTTTGCAAAGTACTTAATTAGTCTCATCAGGCATCCGAACTTGATACCTATGCCAAATTTAGATACAGAGATGGTGAAGCTGTTTAATTGGTATTTGAGGCCATCCGAGGGAGCCAGGAGAGGGGCGTGACTTTGCATTGAGGTGATCTGAGCCATGGGCAAGGCTATACACCTGGGCTGTGTGTTCCCGTCACTGCGAACATTCGCTAGTCTGCTAACCAAACGCAGTGGGGATATTTATTGCCTGGACATGCCGAAGGCCCAGTGTTCTGCCATTGGCGCAGAGTGGGCACTGTGGCAGCCCGAGGGAGTGTCCATGATATAGTACTTACTGTTTAGTGTATGGTTCCTATTTTTATACGATTTGATGGCATCGGTAATGCGTGTCTATTGATTGCTTAAAGAAGCTTCAGAAAAATCAACAAAATCTTGGATCAAGTACATTTTTTCTCTCTTTTAATTTGTATTGATATTTCTGAGTTCTGAGGAAATTGGCTGCATATTAAATGATCACTGAGACCCCTTTCTCTATTGTTTTGGGAATTCTCTGCCCTCCTTGTATTTATGCCCTTTCTCTTGCCTAAGAAAAACAGGATGATTTAGTTAGAATTTGGGGATAAAACATCAATTCTGTCTTCTCAATAAAAATCTAGGATTCTAGTTAATTTTCCTGCCCCAATCGGTACCTACCTTTAGCTAAGCTGACTGTGCTTTTTCCGCCCGAGTCTTCTCCTCCTGTTCTCACCAACTGGCATACTTCTTCCCCCTTCTTTACTTATATAGACGTGCCATTGGTTTTTCAATGTTCAGCTGCAAGGCATCTCCTTCATGAAGGTATCTCTGGGTAATTCATACTAACTTCCTGCTTCCTGAACTCATCATCTTACTCAGGTTAGCTCATGATTATCACCCAGACTCAGTTGCTCTCTGATTGGTTTATACACATGCACGTGTGCACACACATACAAACACACACACAACTGACTGGATAAGGAACTTTTTGAGGGTGAGTACTGCACCTTAATGACATTACATTGAACAGTATGGGGCATTTATATACTTAACAGACATCCATCTTTTGTCCATCTCTGCGATCCCAGAGCCCACAACATAGGTGTTCAATAAACATTTGTTGAAATAGCTGAAGAACTGATTTAAACTGCTCTGCTGAAGTACCAGGTCTCTGATATTAGATTCTGACATCAAGTATAAAAATCTTGGTAGTCATCAAGTGTAGAGCTTGCTAGAGCTAGCTCAAGCCTTACCTCGTCCATGACAAATTCCCTAGGCTGGCCACAGTCCTGAATTCTCCTCCTGATTCCGAATTACTAAGTCATCTTATCACATCTACCCTTGCCATTGGGTAAGTGCCTTAGGTTTATATCTATAGAATGGGGTTAATAATGGTGTCTACCTATTATTAGCATTGTGATGATTAAGTGACTTTAGATATGTCTACAAAGTACTTAAAGCTTTTACTGGCATATAAAAAGTGATCGGTTGATATTAGTTATTATTATTATTGATATGAGTATAAGATTGTTTATTGTTTTCAGTGGGTAGAACCTGCTTTACCAACTGTTCTTTGTTCTTTTTTCCTGTTCCCTTTTCTTTTATTGAGATTGATTATTTTTTACAATTATATTTCATTTACATTGTTTTGGTTTTTGCTATTTTCTCTTGGGTTGATGGTATGTAAAATTAACTTATCATAGTCTGCCATCAAATAATATTGTACCTTTTTATTTGTAGTATAAAAACCTTACAACAATATACAATATTGTCCATCTTTTTATCCTTTGTGCTTTTGTTGTCTATATTTTACTTACGCATGTGGTGTAAATCCCAAACTACACTGTTCCATTTTTACTTTAAAGTCAATTATATTTTGAAAATAGTTTTAAGAAATGAGAAAGTTGTCTTTGATATTTCCCCATATGTTTATCATATTTATCATTTCTAGCTTTCCTCAATCCTCTGAAGGTTTAACTTCCTATCTGTTTTTTGTTTGTTTGTTTTTAGCTTTAAGAAACTTCCTTTAACATTTTCGGAGTACAGTTCTGTTGGCAATGGATTCTCTTGCTTTGTTCACTTGGAAATGAGTACTTGTTTATCATTTTCAAAAATACTCTCCCCTGGAAAAGAGGTTTGTATTTCAATGTATTTGATTTGCATAGTTTCTGATGAAGAGTTTGCTGTCGCCCTCTTCCTTATTACTCGGTATATGTGCCATGATGCATCTTATTTTCCTGGATGATTTTAAGATTTTCTCTTTATCATTAGTTTTCAGCGATTTGATATTTGTTGTGCCTTGACATATAGTACCTTTCTGAGGATTCTCCTCGGAGCTCTCTGCATTTCCTGCCCCCACCCCACATTGTGGCTGGTGGGAAGAAAAACTATTCTGAGCCTTTTGGGAGCCACAGGGGCTTGCTGACTAGTTCTTTGTTCTAGTCACAGCCTCGGGCCACTTCCTTTCATGCACGAATAGGTAAGTAGCTAGCCAAAGTCTCAAGCAGAGCCCAATGCAAATTTCAATAGTTCATTCTTTGTACAGCTTCTTCCTTTGTGGCGCTGCACTCCACAAATTCTGTCTTTCTTGGTGTACCTGAATGATGATCTCTGCTTCAATTTAGGGAGACTGCTTGACTGTGTTGTTGACTCAAAACTACCTCCAGGAAGTAAGCTGGTTAATGTTGAGGTCCCATTGTCTGTTTTCTTTCTCTCAGAGGTCACAATTTTATAACGCCTTTTTCTAAGCTATTGTTTTCTATATTTTGTCTCATCTTCTAGCTGTTTATAACAGGGGTGATGGTGGTGGTCATGCCAAATCCATCCCTTTTCTTAATTCCATTTCAGCTTGAAGCAAAATTGTCAGTGGATAAACTGTTGATGGAGTTTGAAGGTGATTTTTACTTCCTAACGTAATGCTACTAAATACCAAATGGATTTCTCAGAGTTTATGATAGAAGAGAATAGCGAGTAAATTAATGATAAGGCCAGAGCATATATGAGTAGTGCAGTGATTACCAAGCAATGAAAAATGAAAGGATCACAAAGATCCTCTGAATTAGGAAGTCCTTTAAACTGTGCATCAACTAGAGTGGGGAATATGAAACACAGATGCTTTCCTTTTGCAGTCTTTGCAAAATCTTAGAATTTCTTTTAGATGGAGTAACTGAAATCCAAAGAGGTCGTTTATCACCTTTCTCTCTGGCAGACAGTTGGCAGGACACACCAAAGCAGACCTAGTATGCCAGCTGCCTTAGAGTACAGTGCTGGTATAGGTAAATGAAAAGCAACTTTAATCTTCTGACTTCAAATTAGAAGATTATATGTTTAACTTCCTAATGGATACTTTATTGCCTTTTGATTCATTTTATTTAAAGACACCTCCTCCTAAAATTTTGCTTTGATATGTTGATTTAGCTTTGGCATAGATCCCTCCCAGTTCAGTGTAAAATTTAGTACTTAAATCTCCATTAAAATTAGTACCACATTTGAATGGGCATAGTTATACCATTCGGAAATCATATAAATGTGGAGACGTGAATATTGCTGCAAACTCTATAGAGGGTTATATAATTTTCACATGTTTTAAATTAGTCTTCTAAAGTGTCTTAGATTTTCCAATAAATCACTCTCTATTATTGTATACTCAGAGATACTTTTCCACTAGTTATATGTAAATTATTTGCTTCTTCAGAGTCTGCTAT
>PVKM010018984.1:0-24582 GCA_004027735.1 Carollia perspicillata | reverse complement strand
AAGTTTGAATAATTGTATAAATTATTTCAGAGGAAAGGAATGTATTGGAAGAACAAAAATCTCATGACAACCTGTTTATAATAATTATCAGTCTTGGTATACTTCCGTGGAGCGTTCCAATGACATTTCCCAAATTGTCACTGATTAGACACAGTAAATATTTGAGGAAATTGGTATAGGAACTACTGTCCAAATAGATTTCCCTCGATTGAAATGACTTTAGTGTCTTACTACTCTCCACCTGCCTTTCCTCCTAATTCAGGTTTGGGTACCAAGGGGGACTCTATGGTATGTCTAAAGACTTGAAGAGGAAACTGTCTTACGTACTAACCAGACGCAAAGATCCATTTTGTACTCTAACGAAGAAGTCTAAATATAACCCTTCTCCGACACTCTCGCACGTCAGCCTGCCTTCTCCTTCATTAGAGAGCTCCAGTAGCTTTCTCGCTCCACCCTAGAAATAACTCCTATTGGAATATCTTCGGAGAAGGGTCCACATATTGATAAATCCACTTGCGTGCAGCTTCAGGGGTCCGTGACTGATGCCGCCCCCAAAGGAAGGAAGGGACCGGAAGACAGGTTCAAGCAGCCCAACACGCCAGCCACGGCAGATGGGCAGAAAGGGAGGTAAGTGCGGGCCGCTCACGCAGCGGGGGGCTGTCTCAGGTTCCCCAAGTGCCACAGCCGGATATGAAAATCACACACTTGTCTTCACGTGTCGCCGTCTGAACAGGAGAAGCCCCGCTGCCTACTTCAGACAGAGACAGTCTGACAAGCCTGATCAGATTATTGCCGCCATGACTTCAAGCAAATGAACAGGTTGTTAGATGGCTCACCTTGGCTGACACCGGCGGAAGTTTGACAGCCTGGCCTTCAAATGGGGAAACACATCAGGCTCATTTGCAAAGAGCTCACCTGAGCCGACTCCTTCTGTTCCAAGGCTCTTTGCTTAGGTGTATTGCTAGTGATGAGAAGCTCCCCAAGGTGCAGGGAGGCAGGCCATGCAGCATTAAACAGAATTCTCCCAGAATTCCCTGGATTCGCTAGGTTCTGGAGTATGTCGTTGGGAAAGGGCAGCCTGACCAACAGAGTTACACTTTTTGTGCCAGGGCTTCCTCCCTCAAAGTCGTTGCTCCCTGGGGCTCACCAGGAAACCATAAATACATCTACAGGGAGAATGTGGAGGGTCACTGATTCTATTGAATGTCATCCCAGCATAAGGAAAGGAGGAAGCGCAGTCAGTGAGCGAGCAAGAACACAGCGGAGCGCTGGCCTGGCTCCCGAGTTGCCTTTGAACTTGCCTCAGCACGTGTCGCTCGTCTTTGGTGGAGGTCTCTGTGCAGCCGGATGCCTGCGTGGGTAGAGAACAAACGCCATGCTTTCTGCACTCTCCGCTGATTCCCAGCAGCTGCTGGCGGTTCTTTCCTAACACGACCCTTGACGTCTCGGCATCTATGTCCTGTCATTCTGCCGGCCCGAAGGAAGAGCGGATGGCCCTCACCCCCCACTGTCTGCTGGGTCTGGCATCACTGACGTTTTTTACATGATCTATAAGCGCCCTGGGTGGGGGGCGCGGTCCTGTCTCCTCCTTAATTCCTTCTCTGTTAAAACTCCCCAGTTGCTTTTTCTTTTTTAAATCCCCAACACAAATAAATTGCTGCCACGATGTGGTCAAAACTGCTGAGTACTACGTGTCTCCAATTCTGGAGCCAAACAGAGAAATGAGTATGCAGAAATTCTATGGAATCACTCAAACTCCTCAACACCTTGGCTTAGGAAAACCTGGACCGGAAAAACTTCATTAAAAAAACTTCATTATTTCGGAGTCTCTCCAAGACCTGTACACTTGTCTGGCTGCCTGCGTTACCCGTTCCCATTGGACAGGCATTTGGAAGTAGGGCACTGTGTTTAAAGGCTTGCGGGTTTTGAGGGCACCTCCTCACATGTTTGAAAACTGCCTTGGCTGTTCCGTTGCTTTGTGACGTCATGCCATCACATTAGCTGAGCTGACCCCCGTATTGGTGCCTGTATCGATCAGGCTTCCAGAAGACATGCGTTGGGACGTTGGAAAACAAAGAGGAAAGGAAGGCTCTTCTCTCTGGTAGAATAACGAGTTAACAAACCTGGAAGAAATAGCCCAGTTGGAAAATCATCGTTTTACAACTACCGCAGTCACAAGTAATGCAGGTAAGATTCATGGATACGTGCTAAACCTCTTGTATGAAATTTTGTTAAAGAGCGGTGTATCCACATAGTCTCAAAATATCACCACGTGGATTTCTTCTGAATTACCAAGGGAAAAAAGAGAACGTTACAACCGCAAACTAGTGTGTAAACAACCTAAATCATGATACCACACGCTTCGTGATACAGTTCACCACAAAACTTCCATGAGATTCCTGCCAGAAAATGCCTAACCAGGGTCCAATCATGAGGAAGCAATTAGACCACCCCCGGTTGAGGGATTTTTAAAATAAAACACCTGGTCTGTACTCTTTCCAACGGCCGGTGTCATGTGAGAAAGAATAAAACTAAGGCCTGATTTCTGTCTAAAAAGAGTAGTGAGACATAGCAACAAAGTGAAATGTGCGATTCTAGACTGGAAGCTAAATGGAAAGGGGAAAAATGAGGCAACTGCAGCAAAATTGACTTCAGACTCTATGTTAGATAATAGGGTTATGTTCGTGCTCGGTTTCCTTGGTTTAATAATTGCATGGTGGATGACGTCGTTTTCGATGAGACTATCCTTGTTTTAATAAGAGATACACGTGGAAGCACTTAAAAGTTTCTATCTTATGGTAGATGGGTTAGCACAATAGTAATAGTTCTGTATAATGAAGAACTTGGCTGGCCTTTGCCCCTGTTAGGAAGCGTGTTCCAAACACTTGGAACTTCCTGCCTTTAGGAGTATTTGTCTTTGTTATTCATGGGGGACCTCTCGGACCGCATCTGATGGTTTATGCTAATTGGGTGACTCGTGGGGGGCCCCTAGATAGTGTATGCTAATGACAACACTCAAGATGTACAATCAGAGGTCACGCCAGCAAAATCAACCATATGATTAGAGGGTTGGGTCTTTGAGCGACTATGTATCGGCCCAAAATTTGGGGAGGGGAGTAGCACTGAATAGTGAGTCAGATAGCCACCGATTCCACTGAGGACTGACCATGCCAACCTAATGAAGCCCTCCCCCCCAGAAAACGATGGACACTGAAGCTTGTGTGAGCTTCCCCGGTTGGCAGTACTCTGTGTATTTGTCATACCTTGATGTGTCAGAGGATGACATGTGCCCGGAGGTGATGGCCGATTCATATTTGGGACTCATACATTGCCCTGCACTGTGTTTCCCTTTGCTGTTTCTGATTTGTGTCTTGTTGCTATAATAAAAATGTAACCCTAAGAACACGGCTCACCTGGTTCTGTGAGTCAGCCTAGTAGACTAGGAAACCTCGGTAGCTTGCAGGAAGCCCCAGGTCTTGGGACAGTGGATCTGAATGGGGGCAACCTAGGGACTGTTTAAGCTAAGACTGGTGCCACAGCGAGAGCATGATTGTGAAGAACTGTGCTCTTACCCTCTGTAGTGTGACCCAACACTCGGCAGCTGGTAGTAGCCATTTGTAGACAAGTTGCACTTTTTTTTCACAAAATTCTATCAGCTTATTTTTTTCTCAAAACAAAAATTTGTTAAAAATGTGTATGGCTCTTGTATAACTTTAAGAAGCGAGCAAGATAACCAAAAGACAATAATTTTAGTACACTGTTTAAATGTCGTCATGGCCACATCATAGCAAACACTGACATGTGTCCAGTTAAATGAACCAGGGTTTTGTTACATTAATTTTTCTCCAGAAGTCAGGTAGTTCGGATTGGTAGAGTCTGCCTAAAGCCAGCTTGAGTTGATGAGCTTAAAAGTGCCAAAAACTAAATGTTAGGTGCTAAACCCATGCCATTACTAAGATGAGAATGCATAAATTTTACCTGGTAGACGTATAAAAAAAGTTAAAGTGGAAATCTTAAGATCAAGCTGAAAACCAGTATTCTAAGCAATGAAGTACAGTCAATTAATAGAGGTATTTAGCCACCTAATGGCATTTTATTTTTATTCAAAAAATTTAAATATGTTTATTGATTATAGAGAAAGGAAAGGAAAGAGAGAGAGAGTGAGAGAAACTTTAATGTAAAAGAAAAGAAACATCCATTTATTGCCTCCCATACGCACCCTGACCGGGAATCGAACCCCCAACCTTTTAGCGTATGGACTGATGCTCAAACCACCCGAGCCACAGTGGCCAAGGGCTCTAATGGCATTTCAAAAATCTGTGCCTGGCAAATAGTGGATGCTCAATGAATAGTAAGAGTAATAAATATCAAGCAAGAACTATGAGGCAGTGGAGCAAATGGTGATTTCAATAACTCTTTCCTTTGTCATGGAACTCTTCATTCTTTTTTTAAAAAATATTTTATTTATTTATTTTTAGAGAGAGGGGAAGGGAAGGAGAAAGAGTGGGAGAGAAACATCAATGTGTGGTTGCCTCTCATGTGTCCCCTACTGGGGACCTGGCCCTCAACCCAGGCATGTGCCCTGACCGGGAATCGAACCAGTGACCCTTTGCTTCACAGGCCCATGCTCAATCCACTGAGCTACACCAGCCAGGGCTGGAACTCTTCATCCTTAAAGCTAAAACAGTTTTATGCAGCATGTGCTGGTCAAGCTGCAGTGGGTTACTGGGTGGACAGATCCAATGACCACTGTGCTACTAAAGAGAAAATTGTCATAAACATAATGGGTCCCCAAGGTACCAGCAAAGAGCTAGCCAGTTCAGTCCCTTTACCCACCATCTCACACAGGTGACCAGTTTGAAGAGTTGGATGACTCACAGAAATTGAGAGATGCACCTGAAACTAATACAAAATAATATTGTATATAAGGTA
Organism: Carollia perspicillata; assembly: GCA_004027735.1. Lineage (NCBI taxonomy): Eukaryota > Metazoa > Chordata > Mammalia > Chiroptera > Phyllostomidae > Carollia > Carollia perspicillata. Next base: position 19,650 of record PVKM010018984.1, on the reverse strand, counting down.
TAATTGAAAAAAAGAATTTTAATTTCAAAAATGAGGAAACACAGAAATTGAGAGAAGAGCGAGAGGAAGGGGGAGGGAGAGATGGAGGAATACTAGGAGTTAGAAAGGAAATGGGAAGGAAAGGAGGAAGGCAGAGGAGAAAGGTAGGCAGCAGAGGAGAGAAAGGAGGGAGGCAGGAGGGAAGGATGGGACCCAGCCTTTTCTTTGCTTAAAATATATTAAACTAACAATTAACAATAGAACTTCAATTTTAACTTTGACTTTCTACACTGCTGTGGTTTTGTTGATCAGCAACCTGTTTTCTCTCTTATACTGCGTCTTACCCTACCTTTGGTTCCTTTTTCTACATCAATATCTCAGGCAAACGCTTTTAAAATAAATTTCATAAAATCACGTACATGTTGCTTGTAAAATCTACAGTACACCAGTAATGCCATGGACTTGAAAATGCATATTAATCCCATTGCAATCAAATTACAGGCATACTCTGTCTCTCTTCCCTTCCCATCTCTGCACATTATATATGTTACGCGCTGTATTTCACGGCATTACCCCATTATGCGGTTGTCATTCTGAGGGTTTTCGGCAAGTAAAACCAGTTCTTTCCCCTTAAGACAGTCAAGTGTCTGACAAGCTGATTTCTTTTCTCAGCTCTGTGTAACAGCTTAAAACATCAGAATGTTTCAGCTGGACTTTTTAATTATATATCTTAGCAGCCCAATGTATTCAGGAGCCGTCCTTAAGTATTCAACCTGAAAGGGACTGGGTATTAAATTAAAGTAAGCTACTAGCTAAAGCACCCCTGCTTGATGTATCTGCCATAAGAAGTGACAATTTATCTAATTAGTTTGCAGTACTCGAGGCATTCTGAATTATTTCCCTCTGGTCTGTTTCTGGTTCTTTTTTTCCCCCATAGTCATGGTGTGTGTATGGTCCACAGGACATCCTTGGTTTCTATTATAGGATGACTTTCCCCAGCCAACCCTTTAATAAGTTTTTGTTCTGTGACTAATGACATGTACAAGGTATATTATGGAGCCTGTAGGTGACCCAATGAATGACAATGATCTATTTGTGAATGTTGTCACAAGTCTGAGATCCCTCCCACCACGCAGCGATTGGCCAAAAGGGACCCTACACGAGTTTTGTAAGGCAAGCTGCGGAAAAGGTACCAGTCAGGATGTACTGCCTTGCCCCTCTCCATCAGTCTTTAAAGGATAGCAGTGTGCCAGGGAGAAAATAAGACTATGAAGGATGACCTTGAGCAATCAATATTTATCACCCTCATTATCATTGTAGAAAACAAACCATTGGCCCACTTGGAACATTCATCTGCTTTTGGCCGCTAAGGTTCTGTCATCTAACTCCACGGCGACCGTTGGCTGGGACCGTTTTTAAAGGATTCTAGAGAGGCTCAGATTGACAGCAAACCTTGAAGGGTGGGGGGATTTAGAAGACAGGGGGTGGAGAGTGATGTGTGTCCGAGAGGAAGAGCAAGGGGAACAGCAGGCAGAAGGCTCAAAAAACCAAAACGCCATCACGGAGTGGGTTCAGGACCCTGGACAGGGACTGCCACGGCCAGAGGAGGATGTGGTTTGCTTCAAGCTAAAAATCTTAACTTGTATTCTTTCAGCCAAATAGTGGGCTTTCCTTTATACCGCTTAATTGTTAATGCTACCATGGACGGCGTATTTCAAGATATATTTTAGCTGTTGTTCTTCTTCAGGCCGTATAACAACGACAACAAATCAGAACTGGGAAAAATCAGGGTCTGCTGAGCCACTGTCTGATTTACCACTTAATGGAGTGTTGGCCCAGCCCAGCAAAATAAATATTTCATTTTATCTGGCATCGCTTAAAAAGTAACTAAGACGCAGAACCCTTCCAAGGCAATCGCTGTGACAGTATGGGGTGGATTTAATGGGCTTCAAGGCGCATAAAGTTTAAGCTAATATTCTCGTGCCATGAGTTTCTATCTTCCTCTCCCCCGTACGATCCCCACAGGTAACATCATCGCGGTGGGTTTGGCAGAGCAGTGGAAATAAGCGTAGGTTCGCATGAAAGCTCCGACCACACATTAAAGGCCAAATCGACACCTCTCACTAATGGAGATGTTGAAAGGAGATAAAACACCTCAAAGCCCAGATCCCGGACTCACTCGCCGTCTTGTCACGGCAATTACCGTGATGGTATTAGCGAAGATGAGGGCGGGGGCGGTGTTGTCACCCAGGGAAAGGGGACGCAGGCCTTTAAGCAATCTTGTAGAGCAAGCTGAACATCTTAGAGCTGGAGAAGGAACAAAGCTCCACGCTGTCGGGGTATTGATCTGCTCCAGAAGGAGCAGGGAGCCACACTCCGATGATTGCCTTCCCCGCTGGGTTTAGAGAGATCTGAGAGAATACAGTATTGATCTGGCCCCGCTCCTGAGAAGTAACTTACAGATAAGCCCTGACTGGAGGCCGCCAACCTCGAGAATAAACAGTGGCGGGGACGCCCCCCTCTGCCGGGCGTCCAACATCAGAGCTAGCGCCGCGTGGTGGGGATGATTAGGAGCCAGCCCCGTGCATTCTCCCTCTCGCCAAATTCTGAAACCGTCAAAACATTGTCTTGAGTAGGGAGGAGGGGAGGGCGCAGCCCAAGGCCCATTTGTGACGCTGTATTTTGCCGAGGAAGCAAGAGGAGAGTTTCTGAAGTTCTCTGGGCTCGTCCCAATCTTGTCTTTGAAATGGAAGCGACACGTCGCCTTTGCAGATTGTGGAGCCAAGGTCTCTCGGAAAATGGTGCGTCTCAATCATCAGGGTCATTGGGGGAGGAAGTGCGAAATCTATTTTCATCTCCTCTCCGCTTTCTCTCGGAAAGACTATCTCCAAGACACTAAACTCTATAAGTGAAATATTTTTTTTTAAAAAGGAACGCTTCCTAGGGAAAGGAAAACGTTCAAAAATGTTCACCCCCCAGTGCGTGCGTGGGACGCGTTCGCCACGACCTCCAGCTCCAACTTGCGGATAAAAATAAACCCGACTGACAATTCTTTATTGGCAGACCACTCGGTGTCTCCGGGTTTCCTGGTGGAAATGACTGTAACCACAGGATTTCGCATGGTTGCAAGCTCCAGCCGCACATTCAAATTGGCCAGATGCTACGGACAGGTTGGGGAAGCCAGCTGCTGGCTGGGGATTTTCCACGGTGTGTCACCAGAGGCAAACCCAAACGTATGTGGACTGCCATTCTAGGCTGTGATAACTTCTTTTTTGCCCACGTTCAGGATATCCCTTTTGCTAAGGAAGATGGCTGGAATACCCTCACGCCTTTAAGCAAGCAAGCCCCGTGCTTCTGCAGAACTATAGATGCTGGGCGCCCTGTCGGCCTGAGAGAGGCAACACACGTTCTCTGGATTACATTGTGTATACAGCATAGGGAGCATCCTCCATCCCCGGTAGCAAAGGCCTTACAAGGCAAATACAAAAACAGACTCTTGTTGTCCTGTGCGTTTTTTCTTTCTAAATCAATATCAGTTCATCCCAGCTGGGACGGAATCGTTTCATCAATTTCTGAATCGAGTGTGTCATGGAAACATTGCACTTTTCTCAGACGATGTCAACCACAACAAATTTCGTGCTTTTGGACATATTGGACCTCGAGCGCTGCAGGTCGAGGGAGAGGCAAGTCCCCACACCTGACGAGACTTTTCTCCAGCCGCAGGACGCTGAAGCAGAGTCACCGTGAACCTACCTGACGGAGGGAAAGATCATAATGGTGACAGTAACATTTTACAACGTTCAAAGCCCTTCCCATCTGTGGTCCGTTTTTTGTTTTGTTTTGTTTTTTTTATCCTCGACGCCCCCGGAGGTCAGTGTGCACATTGAACCGGCTTCATTTGATCTATTCCTGCTTGACCATGGCCCGACTTTTTCCCAGGCGAACGGAGAACGCCCAGGCGAGAGGCATCCTGGACAAAAGAGCTGCAGAAGTGGTTTGATTTCACCACAATCGCTTCATCTCTCCGAGCAGAAATCCCCCCGGGCCCGGCCAGCACACAAACTTGCCTTTGTTCGCACAGTTCCAAGGGAGCACTTCCCCTTCGAATTTTAACTTGTCTCTCTGAGACATTTCGAGCAGCTGTGGTCTATCGTTGTCCGATGTGAAAGGCAAGCTATTTGCTCCATTGTCCGAAGGCTAATATTTAATCTTTTCAAGCTTCTGGGAGGTCTCTTTGAAGCTCTGATAGGATTTGTTAAGCCAAATAAAAGTAACACTAAATATGTATTTGCTTTATTTAAAAAACGGTAGGTATCCGGCTCCAAGTTAACAACACCCTCGCTCTGTCCTGCTTTGTTATATTGCCATGCAAATGGCCTTAAGATCATGGATTTTCTGAAGTCCATAATTGTGAAGTCTTTTTACGAATCACTTAAAAAGTGATATAATGTCCGATCCCTGGGTTGTGCACTTTAAACGACTCTCATGTTGTATGTCAGCTGTAACTTAAAAATTAAAAATGTGCCCTGGCTGGTGTAGCTCAGTGGATTGAGCACTGGCCTGCGAACCAAAGGGCCCCTGGTTCGATTCCCAGTGAGGACACATGCCTGGGTTGTTGGCCAGGTCCCCAGTAGGGGGCATGCGAGAGGCCACCACACATTGTTTCTCTCCCTCTCTTTCTCCTTCCCTTCTCCTCTGTCTAAATAAAAATAAATAAATAAAATCTTTAAAAAATTTGTTTAAAGTCAAAAAAAAATGTCAAGTCATTTTAGTCACCTTCCTTTCAAGGAGGACACAAATTTCAAAAATAATGTGTATGGACAAGATTCCGTACCTACAAAGCTAGCAAGACATGGTCACTTAAACAATTTCCTGCATATAAAAAGGGCCAAACAATTGCGTGCATATAAAAAGGGCCCCTCATAGGGACCCCACGGGCAGCCAGCCGCTGCCCCGCCCACGTGACCTGACCGAACTTGGGAGTGCAATAGTTACCCACGTGATAAGACCACCGAGGGCCTTTTTATGCCTCTCAGTCCTCCATCCGTCTTCCGCCTCTGGTTTTGTCGTAGTAAGAGAAGTCAAGGTGGAGACATTTCTACCTCTGAAGCTGGGGCTGGGACGCAATTGCCTTTTCCCACAGTCAGTAAAGAATCCAAGGGAACCATTAAAACAGATCCACTGAAATGAACAACCCAGACGTGGCAAGTGTCAGAAGCACCCCCTCCAGGGACACCACCCCCACTGGGTTCCCCTCTGGTCGCTGGGTCCGGGGGGGTCAACCAGTCTCCACGGCACTCCCTCTCATGTGCGTGGGCTGAACGCTGGCAAACCGGTCCCACCTGCCTGCTCGTGCGCAAAGAACTCTGAGGAGACAGAGACACACCCTTGACCCACCACAGGGGCCACGGCCAAAGTGGGATCAGGCCCTTTACGGCAATGCACCTGCGTGCTTCCAGGGTGAGGGAAACCTTTCAAATCTAACATGACTACAAACATGCACACGGTAAACAGGAGAAAAATGGGCAGTGGAAACAAGAGAGACCAGCTTTTTTCAGAATGAAACAACTCACGGGACACTGAGGATGCTGGAGGAACTGCAGCTAGAAACTTCTATTTTAATCAAATCCCATTGTTTTGGAGGGAGAAAGTGAATATGGCGGCATTCATGCTTGTGCATTTAATAGATGGGTCCACGGCTTGGGTCTGCTGTCCAGGCAGGTGTTTTCCTATCATTACTAGACACAGGAAATGCAGAACATAAAAATGGCTAGAAAATTCCCTTCTTGTGATTTGGTAGACGAATTTCTGGGCCACAAATGCATACATAGGGTTGTGGAGTGTTTTTTTTTTTGTTGTTACATTTTGCATCCTTGGATCCTTACATGTTAGTTAATGAGCGGAGTCAGCAAAATAAGTGACTACATGGGTGTCACTGGCCAGTTCTGGAAGGAGTCAGATGCCCTTGGCCTTGGCGTTTCCCTTTTGCAAAACAGAGACAGCTGTGTTTCCTCATGAGCCAATGACCCATGAGCACACAAGCTTCTCTTGGAATTTTTTAGAAGGACATCATCACTGCTAAGTCTAGCATGGACTGGTGTTGTGCCATTTCACTTCCAAACCTACTGAAAGTCTCTGGGTTGGGGGACATTATTAGCATCTTGTGCACCCCAACATGTCATGAACTGGAGTATGGGTCTCCGCAGCGGGGTGATTGAGCTCAGGCTGCAGAATCGTCGTCACGCTGTTGTTGGGAACTGACTTTATTTCGGGCTGTGGAGATAATTCGACGACACGCACGCAGCCCAACCCTCCTGGGGCCCACGCCTGTAGGAAGGATGGGGACAGGGGACAGGCCATTCTGTCTGTGTTGACTCTCGTGAAGAAGTGATGGATGCCAGTGAGCATGTAAGTGAAATGAACCCAGACTGAGGAGTGGGATACACTTTCCAGAACACAGCACGTTCACACGATAAGTGAAGAAAACCCACATAAAGTGAGATATAGACTGGATTTTCCTGATTCTGTAATGATCACCCCACGGATCCACAATAAATTTCAGACCCATTTCCTCCTTTTCAGTCCCTCCCCAATTTATCTCCCTTTAGCTATTACAACGCACTAGTTAGGTTTGAAGACCCTCTTTCAATGACATTTGGAAATCCCACTAGGGAGACATTCTCAGTAGCCTGACTGAATAAGAATGGAAAAGAATTGCATATTGATATTCTAACCAAACTGCATAAAATAGTCCCAACTGATTTTAAACCTCACACTTCAACCACACATTAAACTTCTACTTTGGAAAGTGCTAACTCTATAGTACCTTACATTACATATGCAGCAGCCTTGCCATCGTTTCCTAACGTATTACCCTTACAAAATTTGCTAACTATTATGAACCGCAAGGCATTGGTTTTAAGCAGGAAAGGGGTTCTTTTTCTGCAAAATTTGGGACATTAAATTCTCCCTTTATTGCATGGATACGGCGTAAGGTGTTCGCAGGTATAGTCTTCTCGGAAGTGGCAGATACGAGTCTTCAAATGTGGAATTTGAAGATAAACTCCGAAACGTCGGCTTGCCAACTTGCAGTGTAGCAAAATGTCAGCTCAGCACCTCAAAGAGTCTAAAGAGATTATTCGGCCCAATTTTCTCTGTGCTTAATGCCATATCCTGGCTTACCGTCAGCTCTCCTGGAAGAATAGTTAACCCTTCCTGCACAGCCTGCCTTCACTTCCTGCAATCGAGTCGCCACTTCCTATGCAAGATTCTGACAGCCTGAAATATTTTGCTCAGCTCTGAAAAGTTATGCTTTCTGGGAGGCTGTTGCTTACCTGCTGCAATAATCTCAGTCATTTCCTGGCCTGAATATACCCAAATCGCGCTCATGCTTCCGTAAGTAGGGCCTCACGCAGTTGGTAATAAGCAAATTCTTCTCTTTCTCCCGAAAGAGATAGTGCCTCGAATCTTACGGCAACCTTCTCTGAGCCCGTGGGCGCTGCGTAACGGCTCTAATGAAACAGCATAAATCTTTACCCATGACCTTCAGCCTCTGAAGGAATGGGTATGTCACGTGTCATTTGGAGGGAACCCCAGAGCTGGTCAAGTCTATTTTTTGTATGATTCCTGAATCCTGTCTATCACCCTCGTGATGGATGGATGCAAGGACTCTGAGTCCTTGGCTCACGAAGAACTCCAGAAAGCAGCCTGTTACTGACTTCGAGTCATTCAATAGGAGTTCCTTCCTTACACTTTGCCGTAATCACGGCTCACAGTCTCCAACCGCTTGAGCTATTGCATACTAAAGGGCTTCATAAAGTAGAGCTAATTATTTCCATCCCCCAGCCCTGACATCCCTACTAATATGTTAATTAAAGCATTCTTTTACTTATTCAACCACTTAGTGGGCACCCGCAAGGAGTCGGGCACCCATCTAGTTGCAGGGGATATGAAGCAGTAAACAAAACTAGCATTCCCCTGAGGGACCCAGTTCTGCATTGGAAGTCGAGGGAGGAGATAAACAGGTAAGTGAAAATGGAAAACTGTAATAACTGGTATGGTGCCAGGTGGGTACTAGACTTACCAGGCTGATCACTTTGTAGGTTCTATACATGTCTAACCCCCATGTTGTACACCCAAAACTAACAGAATAGTGTGTGTTGATTGTAATTGAAACATAATAAACTATCAAATATCAGGTGGAGGAGCACCAGGCAGAGAGAATATTCAGGGGCACGGGGTGCGGCGGGGAGCTACGAGTTTGTATCAGGAGCTCAGGGGGAGCCTCACCTACAAGCTGCTCTGTGAGCAGAGAGACCTGAAGGGGGAATCCAAGCGGAGAGAAATCAAGGACTGATCCCTTCCACTCCGGACCGACAGACAGATTCTGTGGCTGCCAGTCGCTTGGTTGGTAGTGCTGCCTAGCTCTCCACACTGAGGGCCACAGCGTCAGTCTCGTCCTGGCTAGCATAAAAGGGAGCTTTCTTTGATTAATGGTATCGGGAATGGATGCCAGACGCAGACGGGCAGTAAATATTCAATATATGCATGTTGTACTCTGCAATATGCTTGCCGTAATTCCTTCCTGATCCCCCACACGCCAGCTTGTATATCTTCATTCTTTTAAGAGAATCCCTTATTGTCGGCTTTTTTTCCCATCTTTGCCACATGGGACCTTTCACCAGGGCAAAGGTGACTTTGTCTCTTACAGGGTGGAAGTCATTCAGGGATGCGCACAGTCACTGCCGTGTCGCCCCGTGAGCATGAGGAGACCCGGAAGCTCAGAGCCCTTGTCCTAGACTCTGAACTGAGCCGTATTCAGTTTGGAGTCCTCTCACTTTGGTTTGGGAGGGACCGTGCATCACATGCACGAGTTTAGTGCTAAGTGGCTGCCAACGTGACAGGCACGTCAGAAGTGCGTTCTTCTCCCCTCCCTCCGTTGTCTAAAAACCCATGATCAGATATAAAGCGATGTGCCTGGGAGGTGCACCATTTGTCAAAACACACCCCGGTCACTTCGGCCTGCCAGGTCGAAGGCACACACGGTCTGAAACCACAGTTTGCCGATGCCCATTCCAAGCAAAAGGTTAACGCTTGAAGCTTTTTTTTTTTTTAAAGTTGGGTCTGTCGATTGGTAATTGGAATAAACATTCAAATGTGAGCATCTAATTTCTCATTAGTTTCACATCAATACCTGCACTGCAACTATGGATCAGTGAGCCGGGCTCCTCGCTGCCCAAGTGAGTTCATTAATCACTCTCCCCTAAGATGGTCGTGGAGACAGACAGCTGCTCCGAGCATCTGTCTACGGTGCAACCTGCCTCACACAGACGGGCAGGGGGGTACTTGGTGCGGGAGTGGGCTGTCGGGCTTGGAAGTCCCCCTGGCGATGACGGTCTCGAGGCAGCCGGGTCGGAGGTCAAGATAGCATTCAAACTTGTAAATAGTCACTTTACGGCCACAGGTGGAAAGACCTACGGCTAAGTTTCCATATCTTATCTGAGCCATCAGCAGGAAAAAGAAATTCGAAGCTATGCATTTCAAATCCTCACTGTCTTGGGTGAAAAGCTCCAAACCTGAACTGAACTCTGAAAACCTTCCCCCGCCCCTCTTGCCCCAAGTGATACAGCCCGGCTCCGGAGCTGGGCTGATCTGCCAGCCGCACAGAGTGAACTTCGTTTTCATATTTCCAGATACGCTCGGCCGCTCAGAGAGATCGGAATCCCCACGCAGCTCCGGTTCCCCATTATGCCGAGGCAGGGCTCCAGTAATTGGACCTTATCCTGTTGTAATATATGCAATCAGGAAACTTGAGGCAGCCTCGATGGCCCCTCTAATATTTCCCTCAGATGCTCTCCGATATGTCAGCGCCTACAAGTTCACCCATACAGCCATGACCTCATGCGGCAACCTTTTTCCAGCCGCCCGAACACTTAGCAGTAACAGGAGAACCTGATTATCTTCTCTTGGGGGCGGGGGCAGAGGAGGAGGAGGAGGAGGAAAGACGAAGAAAAACAACACACATAAACATCAACTCACACGATATCTCTTTCTTGTAAACAGAACCGCCAGGAGAGAGGAGGAAAGAAATCACAGAATCGCAACAGTGGTTTTTGTGGGAAGGAAGTGGGTGGGGGTTTGTTGGGAATCAAGGCCTCCCGGGCACATTTTCCGAAGATGTCTTTTCATAGTAAGGAAAAGAGTGGGAGATGTCGAAAGTTCAAGTCAGGAGAACGTGTGTTTGGCTCATTAACTGCGAGAGAAAAACATGCAGAGGAAAGGGGGAAGGGAAAGAACAGGTATTTCTTGACTTCTTAGGCAAACCATTTAAAATTGCCTCCTGTGTGTGCCAGATAGCTCTCAGGTAGGCAGAGCTACCCCCAAGCAAACTGAGGCAAATAAAACTCATTCATTCATTCATTCATCCATCCATCCATCCATCCATCCATCCATTCAATACTCCTGTATCCAATTTGCTCTGAGAAACTACTATATGCCAGCCAAGTAGTAACCGTAGGCCTTGGGAACAGAGGTAAATGAAGCAGAAAAGAACCTCACTTCCACAAAATTTACACGTAAACGGTCAAAACCAGAAAACAAACAAACAAGAAAGTATCAGCTAGTGATAAATGTCAGGGATAAAAGTAAAAAAAGAATAATCTAAAGGGAGATCGAAGTCAATTAAGTTCATGGTTTTGGATTCTTTCGCCCAATCTCCACATTATAAGCTTATCGTGACATATCTGACTAGTTTTACAAGCGATAAAATCAGAAAGCTGGTAGTTAGTTATATGTCAGATGGATGCTATGGAGACGGCATCATCAGATAGTGAAATTACAAATTTTCTGTTTCATCTCAGGACTCTCCGACTGGCTATCTACCTGGGCCCATTTCTCCGGATAAGTGTCCACGTTACAATTCTTTCAGAAGTAGCTTTATCTCCAGAGCATTGTTTCCTGATGTTTCCTCATCCTTAAAATTAATGTGTTCCCCCATTTATGGAAATGCTGGGGGGGTGTTTATTTGTTTTGTCATTGATTCTAACCTTTCACTCTCTTAAACTCCAACTTGGTCTAAGTGTAGCTTGGAATTACATTGCCTCCAGCATGGAGTGTCTTGAGACCAGAAATTTGATTGTATTCACGCCTTTGCGGGGGTGCGGTGAGAAGCAGGAAGGAAAAGAGACTTAGCAAACCTTTTAAAAGACTATGTGGAAAGGCACGCCCAGAACACCTTGGAGGGTTGAGCTGTCTGTGCCCAGTGGGCTCTGTATTCGTGGAAATTGTTTAATGAGTGTCTCTTAAGGGAATTACTTATTAAACTACTAAACACTTGAATAGAAACTTTGGTCTCAGAGAATCTTGGAGCATTTTCTAAACCCTTGACTCAGGGGATGATTTCACTCACTGCTGAATTATAGCCCCTCCTGAGGCTGGTTGTTTCAATTCTTCCAACAAAGCCATCAGCGGTTTATTCTTTTATAAATCCAGCCGACTGAAGAATAACCCGAGAGTCCACCCAAAACTGATAACCTCTAACCCTTGAGATTTTTACAGACCTGTTGACACAAAATCCGATATTTATATTTCCCCCTTTTTCCTTTTGTGTCTTTACCGACTCGTTTATATAATCAGTCCTTGGAGTTCTTCAGGCAGAACAGTCTTTGACCGCATGTTGGGGGGAAATTGCTGGGCCATAAATATAAACATAAAAAGTAGTCAGAAGGCTCGGAGTTTGAAATACGTTTGCTAATATTCTACTCATAAAAATGAATTACATTATTTTCCTGGAATGTTCCTCCTGGTTCCTGTTTTTGTTGAAATTCCAAATATGGATCCAATTTCTCCTTTAAATTTGAGTTATATTTCATTCCATTGGCTTCCAACTTCAAGGATGGAATTTTTAAAAATTCTCTGTGGTTGATTCTGGTGAATATGAAAAGAATCCAGAACCAGGTGAGGAAGTAAGTCTGCGTGCATAAATTATCTGTCCACGCGACTTCCACTGCTATAAATTTTGTAAAATACGTTCTTTTATTATGAAATTTCTGACGGCTGGATCACAGGTGGGAGAACATTGTGTACAAGAAACAATCCCAGAGGCGTGAAATTTAGAGCCAAAAAGAATCTTGAGAAGACACCTGGTTCAGTCCCCTCTTTTCAAAGTTGCAGGAATCGAGATTTGGAAAGGTGACGGCCTCGTTTCCGGTCCCACAGCCAGTTGGGGGTAGGGCCCGGAACCTCTAACTGCGCATGCGTGAAAGACAAGGCCAGCTTGCTTTACACCGAAGGTGAGACGTTTCTGTGACTTAATTAAACATCCTGACGTGAGACTCTGTGACCTGTTTATCCAGAACAATGTCTCATAAGAAGAACCTCCACCAGCGAGGAATACTCGGACCTGTGTACCCCCAAATTCATATGCTGAAGCCCTAACCTCTGGTGGGGCTGTACTGTGGGAAGGAAGGAGGCTCTAAGGAAGTAATTACTGTTAAATGAGGTCACAAGAGTGAGGCCCTGACCTGAGAGTGTTAGGGTCTTTAAAAGAAGGAAATCCAAAGAAAATTCTCTCCCTCTCCACCTCTCTCTCTCCCCCCTTCTTCCCTCCTCCCGCCCCCCTCCAATCCCTACAAAAGTACAATGAAGAGGAGATACGCATGCCCAGCAAGATGGTGGCCACCTCCCAGCCGAGGGACCTTAGAATGAAAACCACGTTACCAGCACCTTGAACTTGGACTCCACAGCCTCCAGACCTGTGAGAAATGAAGTCTGTCATTTACACCCACCAGACTGCAGTATCTTGTTATGGCAGAAAGGGTAGATTAGTACACCATAATGATTCAAGTGAGACTTGCCTAAATTTCTCATGTTTTACTTAAGAAGAAGAGCTTGTTTGCCTAGCCAGTTCATGGTATTAAATAAAAGGGGGTGGGGGGGAGCAACTTTGCAAAACAGCAATTCTCTAATGCAGACAGGGACGTAAGTAGTTTGGAAAAGCTTCTTCTGACACAATTGCTGCTGCAATAAATATTCCTATAAGTGAAGTTCGACCTAGATCCTTGATTATTTTCTGAGAAAAACTGGAATAGCTGGGTCAGAGCGTGCACATCTTACGGCTTTGAAGGAGTGGGTTTTCGCAGAAATAGTAACTGCACGTCACACCACTCTCCAGCGATGAGCTTTGCCCAACAGGTTGGCAGACTGGTGGTTACAAGGCAGCGAGGAGGGCTGTTCTCTGCAAGTCCTTCTCACAGACAGCTGCTTCTCACGTTCAAGGGCCTCTGTGTAGACGGGAGAGTCCGAAGAACACTTGCAAATCCGGGAGAGGGAGATACCAGGGGGACAGAGAGCTTGCTTTCGCTTCTGTTTACTAAAACCAGTTTGCCAAGTTGCCATGATATGAGCACGTACACTGGTTGAAAACTGGCACCCAAAAGAAAACAATTCTGAGCCCTGGCTGGTGTGGCTCAGTGGATTGAGCACAGGCCTGTGAAGCAAAGGGTCACCGGTTCGATTCCCAGTCAGGGCACAGGCCTGGGTTGCAGGCCAGGTCCCCAGTAGGGGACACACGAGAGGCAACCACACATTGATGTTTCTCTCTCACTCTTTCTTCTCCTTCCCTTCCCCTCTCTCTAAAAATAAACAAATAAAATATTTTTTAAAAAAGAAAACAATTCTGGGACCTAATAAAAAGGAAAGTCTTTTGTAAAAACAAAGCTAAGCAAGATTCCAGTGTGACTCTGATGAAACAATAGTTTCCTGAGTTGGGGCATTGATTGCATCCATCACTTTCTTTCTCTTTTTCTTTCCTTCTCTTTCCTCCTTTCTGTCTTTCTCCCTCCATCCCTCCGTTCCTTCGTTTCTGTTCTGAAATCCAAAACCAGTTTTGCATGGGGTCCATTGGCCTCCGGTGACCTCTCCAGGGTAAGACCGCACGCCAATGTCAGTCCTTTACACAGTGACGCCTTAAGAATCTTCTATCGTGTAATCACCTCCCATCAAGAAATTCCTCCAAATGATAACTGGCACAGCTAAGCCCTCTCGAAAATGAGCAGTTGGGAGGATTTGGCCAGGAAGCCCAGTCACCCGTTTGAGAAGCTTGGGCTCATGGCCACGTGGGGATTCTTGAACTTGCAAAGAACTTGCAAAGGGGAGCCCCCCGCCTGCCTGCACCTTGACCCCAGCTCAGTCAGAGACACGGGAATTGCAGGCTGGGTGATTTCATTTGAAATCTCTAACTCCCATGAAGCAACACCACCCCTCAAATGGAGTTGTGATTTGGAAAGGATTGGCCCTGGCTGGCGTGCGTGGCTCAGTGGATGGAACACTGGACTGAGAACTGAAAGGTCATTGGTTCGATTCCCAGTCGGAGCACATGCCTGGGTTGTGGGCCAGGTCCTCAGTTGGCGCTGTGTGAGAGGCAACCACTCCATGTACTCTCATACACTGATGTTTCTCTCCCTCCCGTCCCCTCTCTCTAAAAAGTAAATAAAATCTTTTAAAAAATAGAAAGGACGAAATGAAGTCCTCTCTGTCTTCCAGTACTGACTTCTATATTAACGATCTTCAAGACCGGTTTGTTTAAGCAAGCTCCGCCCCCCACACTCGCCCTCCGTCCCCTTTCCACTCTGAGGCCGGAGCAGACGACAAAAAGTTACAGTTTTCTAAAGCAGAGAAAGAAAGTCCATCCCAGAGATCTGCTAATCCCAGAACTCCTCAGAGCAGTGGATAACCTTTGGTCTTGCTGTAGGAGCCACGCATTGATCCGTCCCGCTGTTTGTTCTGGGAGAGGTCCCCGAGGCGCGCTCAGTCTCAAACGTAGGACGAGTTCATTAGGCGTCCCCAGCTCGTCCCTCCAAGAGAATCGAGATAACACTGTGGTTAGTTAATGGCTTTCTCTTGTTTCCCCCAGAGCCTGCCTGTCTGAAGCCCGCAGGCTCCAGAAGCTTCTTTCCCCCTTCTTTTGCGCTATTAGTCACAGCTGGGGAGGCTCACAGGAGCCCAGGCTGTTTGAAAACAGTCGGAGCGCAGCAAAAAAAACGTTTGAGGCTCTCCGCTGCAAGCAACAAACTTGGCCTGGGCAGCCGGGGGTGGGGTGGGGGCGGGGCAGGCACGCAGGGGCAGGAAGGAAGGAAGGAAGAAGGGGGAATCGCTAACCACCTCCCTGCAGTCCTCTCTGAAGGAGCCCGAGATGCGCTGTGTTGCTGGGAAGGGGGGCGGACTGATAACTTTTGCAGAGAAATGATGCCTCTTGAGGCCCCTGTCTCTGTCTGATGCCCACTGGGCTCCCCAGTATTCTGGTAATGGGGTGGGGGAGGGGAGCTAATGCCGAGACCCCACTTGTAGTGCAGTGAGCTAACCTCCGCTGTTGCAATTCTCCAAGACCCTCCATCCCCTCCCCCACCCCATCTTCCTTCTAGATGTAATTATTATTATTATTATTATTATTATTATTATTATTAAACCAGGAGGGAAGGAAAAAAAAGAAAGAAGATAAGAACTGTGGTATTATAGAGAAATGCGATTTCCAAAACCAAACCCAAAGACCTCTCTCTAAGCTCTTAGGATATGTGTGCTGGATCGAAAATGAAGCCTAGGGCCCTGGCTGGTGTGGCTCAGGGGATTGAGCGCCAGCCTGTGAACCAAAGGGTGGCTGGTTCGATTCCCAGTCAGAGCAACATGACAGTTGCAGGCCAGGTCCCCGGTAGGGGACACTCATGAGGCAGCCACATATTGATGTTTCCCTCTCTTTCTCCCTCCCGTTCCCCTGTGTAAAAAAAGTAAATAATAAAATCTTAAAAAAAAAAGAAAATGAGGCCTAGGAACTTGGGCCTGATTTCTAACAGGACCTAACAGCCCTGTTCTGTGGTTGGTCAGCACACTCCCCCTCCCCCTCACAAAACTGGTGAGTAATGGTGAATAATTTCATCTTCGGTCTCTGATTGGGCCTCAGTGAACTGCCAACGGGGGCCACTTGTCTGCTGTCCCCCGGCGTGGCTGGCATGTTGCTGTGCAATGAGGCATATAGACATAGTCCACAATGATGTAAGCATGAACAATGACATCATCACCGGTGACAAATTGCCCTTTGTCACAAACCAGGATCCTGATTCATAAAAGCTATGGTTACATTGGGTTTAGGAGGCCAATAAACATATACACCTTGGGGTCAAGTTTAAAGACAAGCCAGAAGGGTTTACTCTCCCTTTCTGGGGGTCTTCAGGATTCCTACTGTACTGAGAAATCACAGAGGAAGTCTTTATGAGGGACCCGGTCAAGCCCATAAAAGTAATGGGGTCCTTCACATCACCTCTGTCAGGGCAGCCTGCAGGCAGCTCCTTCAGACCACACTGCCACCTCCCCTTGAATGGTTGGAGGGAATTTAGGTTCGTCCTCTGAGTCTGGACCATGCTAACGACAACTCACAAGAGATGACAAACACAGGAGTGTCTGATGACATCCAAATTCAGGCTTGATGAGAGCGCAAATAAACGCAAAACACTCAAATGCACTTTGATCCCGTTCCCCCAAAGGAGCTGTGCGTGTGATCATCCTATCTAGCAAGGCCTAGCGTAATAATGTTTTAGGTTTCCATCTCGGTTCAAAAGTCGCAGAGGCAGCAGAGCCCACGTGGGAAGATGGAAAAGCCGAGGTCGCCGCGCATCTCTGGATTGTCAGCTCCTGTTACACCGTGGATAGATGAGCAGCTGTAGGTGTGTGGTCATTTTATCTTCGGTTCATTGTCGGAAGGATGCGGCTGCCGTGCCAATTGTCTAACTCGGGCCAGCGTCTCCTCCACCAACCCTCCAACTAGGAGATTTGTAATCACCCAAGTTAGGGGAAGCAACTCTATCGCTACAGAAAATCAAACCATACCTATGGAGAGATTTTACTGAGACGTGCTATTGGTGGGACTTTGTGTAACGTGGGCCTGTAGCTGGTTGCATGCTGTTCTCTACAACTTGTCCTGGAGGTGAACGTATCTCTGGGTTTACACGCAGTAGCATGAGCGTTGTCCATTTATTCATCAGGAACAAATAAGGACTGCATTCTTTTTGAGGTTGTAATATTTTATTTATTGATTTAGAGAGAGAGAGAAGGGGAGAGAGAGAGAGACATCGATTTGTCATTCCGCTTATTAACGCATTCATTGGTTGCTTCTTGTAAGTGCCCTGACCAGGGATTGAACCCACAACCTCGGTGTATGGGGATGACGCTCTGATCAACCGAGCTACCTGGCCAAGGCAGGACTCATTACTCAATACAGCTCATTTTCAGCACTTTTGCTCCTAGGAATTCATCCTCCTGATTGTCCTCTCCACCTTGTGTGTTCCTCACATAACCCGCACATTGATTATCCCTGGTCTTGCTTCTGATTGGTCCATATTTTCCTCCTCAGAGGAAGAAAGACCGTGTCCATTCACAAAAGCACTATTGGATTCCCCTCCAGATGGCTTTTACTGGACACCTATTCTATACACAGAATCTAATTCTGCAGGGTATGTAAAGAGGTCTCCTTGCCTGCTCTTTAGCAGTCGGGATGGTAGTAATCATAGTCATGAGAAACAGAACAGAAATCATTTATCAAGAGCTTACGTATCGGGTGCTGTTCTTAATGCTCTATACAAACTCGTCTCATCTTCAAAGAATCTCTTCAGGGAGGTACTGCCGTTGTACAGAGAAGCAAATGAGGACATGGAGCAGTTGAGTTATCGCCCAGTGCAATACAGCAAGAATACAAATAACCATGGGATAAAGAGGGGCTTGAAAATGAGATTGAAAATCACACAGGAGCCACAAAAGAAACCCCAAGGAGGCTCAACCAATGCAGTGGGGGGATAGGCCAGGTTTCTTGAAAAGCTGACCTTGAAAAGAATAATTTTAGAGCAAATTTGAAAGAATAATTTTAGAGCAAATTTGAAACTAAAGGCTCATGGTGTTGCAGAAAGTTCCAGAAAACTCACTGCCCTTCTCACCCCTTTTGTGAATCCCCTTGAGGGGCAGAGGGGGGAAAAAAGCGAAGATGGGCATCAGAAGGTCTGACGTCAGACCAGGCTTGGGTCCACCACGGACTGGCAGTTTGACCCTGGGCAAGTACTTCACTGCACTGAGCATCGACGCCTACTCTCTAAAACAGGATTTCAGTCTCAGGGTACTTCTCGGGGATCATGGTCAAATGCAAATGCTAAAGACTAGGATTCAAAGGTGGGGTCAGTTAAGGGTAAAAGAGGCATTGACACAGACTCCGAGGTTTCCAGACACACTGTATAAATAGTGGTGTCCTGAACTGAGATGGAAAAAGTGAGGAGACGTGGGCTTTGGAGCAAAGGGGAGACCAGAGAGGCAGGGCATCAGCCATGCTGGCTTCCTCGTGTTCCATTGGCTGCACTTGACAGAGAATGCCCTGTTTCCACATCGTGTTCAGATTTCTGTCCCTCCCCGATCAGCCCAAAAGCGTGTTCCATCACTTTCTGCCTTGAATTTTTCCATAATGTGTATGTGTGTTTGTGTGTGTGTATTTATATATTCCTTTTCGAAACTATGGTTAAGTTTCTACTTTTTGATTGTTTGTATTTTCCTCTACAATACAAGTGTTAAAAGGCCAGTATCTTATGTTGCTCACTATAGAAGCTCTAAGCCGTGAACAGTGGCTGGCCTACTGCCTACGCTCAACAATGAATGAACAAATGAATGAATGATTTGAAGTAGAATCGTCACGAGCATTGTCGAATAAAGGTATCCGGGCATCAGGAGTCAGAATAGAGCTAAAAAATACCAACATTTACCAGTCGTCTCCAGTCAGATAGGACGTAAAGCCAGGGGAACAGGGATGGAATGGAGAAGGGCCAAGAAACAAGCGAGAAACAGCCAAGCGAGGCCAGGGGCCCTGCCGGGTGCCCTCACACTTACGTGAAAGAGCGGGGCTCGAACTCACTTGCCTGCTGCATTAGGAGCTGAGACTTTGAAGCCCTGTGCCCCGCTCTGCCCCACGCCACTGGGACTGGGACACTTGCTCACGGCAGCTTCACGTTGTCACATCAGCGACTGAGAGCGGCTGGTAGGACTTGAAACATGTTTGCATTTGCAATGAGGTAAAAAAACACACATGTCATTGAAAACGATTTCTTTTTCACAGCACACTTTTAGGCTTCAATCATGGATCATTCTCAGAGATCATTAAGTAAAAGCCTTTAGGTGGCTGTCTGGTCACGGTGGGTAGTTGAAGACCTCAGCCTCTGTCTACAAGCAGAGCGGTAGGTAGCTCACCCCTTCCAAAAAAGGCCAGAATGGTTGAGTGCTGGGCCTGAAAACAAAAGCGTCGCCAGTTCGATTCCCTGTCAGGGCACCTGCCTGGGTTGCAGGCCAGATCCCCAATAGGGGGCGCGCGAGAGACAACCGCACATGGATGTTTCCCTCTCTTTCTCCCACCCTTTCCCTCTCTAAAAGTAAATTAAAAAATCTCTAAAAAATAAAGTTTGGAAAGCTTGCAAACAACAAACAAACATGCTGTCAGGAAATTTGTGCTCCTTTAAGGGTAAAAAAAAAAAAGAACTTCTTTTCATTTGCTCAGGGGACAGGCAACAAAAAGTGGTATTTTTTTCTGTAGTCAGTGATCAGGAGTTTTAGGAGATCTGAATATATGACACCTTTGAGAAAGCAAGGGGGTCAGAA
>PVKM010018983.1:0-24588 GCA_004027735.1 Carollia perspicillata | reverse complement strand
CGTGGCTCCCAGGTCCCTTTGACACACCTCACTCAAACAAGGGTGGGATTTTTCAAGCACGTTCATATTTTCTGGCACCGTGAAGCATCTCAGACTCATCTTGTGTGTATCCTGCCCCAGTTCTGCCATCAGGCATTCTCCCAAGAGGCCTTTGTTCCTTTAGTATCACAGGATATTAGAAGCCAAGGTGTGGGCCGGGAGTGTTGGTCGCTATTGAGGTGTCCTGGTTCCGGGCGCTGTCAGCTGACAAACACAGGAGGTGTATGTGGATAGAGCATCCATGTGTAAGCGTAAACAGAAATGTCTATAAGAAAATATTGCATGTCTGCAAAGCTGAACATGAGCTCGTATGACATCTCTAACTCTAATGCATACCACATGATTTACTCTAGCTCCCCCATCTTGCTAATCTGAACCCTGCCCCCGACATGAGAAAATAAGACCCTACCACCTGCCACGTATCTACTGAATCAGTCCAGGCCAGCGTCACGAGTAGCACTGGCACTCAGAAGTGCTAACCTGCCCTCTGAGGAAACAAATTTCTATCTAGAAATAGACTAGAGTACAGAGGTAACATACAGGTTTTTTTTTTGTTTGTTTGTTTGTTTTTGTTTTTTCTTTAGTCTTACTGATGACTTCTTTCAAAGTGGCTTAGGTTTCTGCTTATAAATCCTACATAGTTTTTCTAATATTTGTACCTGTATGTACCATGATTGGTGCTACTTTAAGTGGTATTTTAAGTTCAAATTCCAATTTTTGTTGCTGAGATGTACATAACAAATTGAATTTGAATATTAACCTTGTGTTAGCAGTTGAATGGTGCCCCCCGCAAAATATATGTTGAAGTCCTAACCCCCAACACGTCAGATTGCGAGCTTGTTTGGAAATGGGATCTTTATAGCGGTAATTCATTTAAATGGAGGCCTTAGGATGGTCCCTAGTCCTAAACAACTGGTGTCGTTATAAAAGGAGGAACTAGGTCACAGACACGGTCATGCACAGAAGGAAGATGACAGGGACGTGCACGAGAAGATGGCCATAGGGCTGGAGTGTGGCATCTCCGAGCCCAGGAGCCAAGGATTGCCCGCACGCCGGAAGCTGGAGGAGACAAGGGGAGATTCTCTGTCTGGCCCGTCAGAGAGGGCACGCCCTGCTGACAATTTGATTTCAGACTTTCAGCCTCCAGAATTATGAAACAATAAGTTTCTTCTGTTTAAAGCCACCCAGTGATTGCTATTTTGTTATGACTCAGTGGGCCTGATTCTGCCCACCACAGTCTGCCCTGGGCCCCCAAAATCCATGTCCATTCCCTACACACAATGCAGTACCCCATCCCGACATCCCCAAAGTCTCCACACATTACACGTGGTAAGTGTCCTATGAGAACTCGAAATGAAAGAGCATGTCACTGCTTCTAGGTGGAGTAATCTGTAAATGCCAATTAGATTAAGTTGACTGATGCTGCTGCTCAGGTCAACTTTATCCTTACTGATTTTCTGCCTGTTTGATTTATAAATAGCTAACAGGGGGGTGTTGAAATCTTGAACCACAATGGTGAATTTGTCTATTTCTCCTTTCAGGTCTATATTTTTTCCTCATTTATTTTGATTTATTCTGACATTATTTTGGTGTTCTTTCTTTGTCATTATTTTCGTGCTTATTATATTAGGTTCATACACACTGAGGATTATTGTGTCTTCTTGGAAAATGGACCCCTCTATCATCATGAATGCCACTCGTTACCCCTGATAATCCTTCTTGTTCTGGAATCTTCTTTGTCTGGAATTAATATTGATGCGCACGCTTTCATTTTGTTAGTGTTAACATGGCTCACACTTCTCTATCCCTTCCCTGTGAGCCTATCTGCATCTCCATATTTTAAATGGTTTTTTTTTTGTAGATGACATATAATTGGGTTGCCTTTTTTTTTTTTTACCCCAATCTGACAATCTCAGCCTTATTTGGCACACCGAAATCATGTGCATTTAAAGTAGTTATTGATATAGTTGGATAAATGCCTATCCCATTTGTAATTATTTTCTATATCTTGCATTTTGTTTTTGTTTTTGTTTCTGTGTGTTTTTTTTTTGTCTTTTTCCCCCTCTCATGCAACTCATGCAACTTTTTCCCCCTCTCTGCTTTTTATTGAGGGTTATATAATTGTGTTTAGCCTCTTCTCTTACAGTATCAATGCTACTTTAAAAAAAAAAATTAGTGGTTGCCCTAGAGTTTACAAGATACTTTTAAAACTAATCTAAATCCACTTTTAAATACCAATATACTGTCTCACATGTGATGCGGGTCACTTACAACAGAGATTTCCCTATTCCTCCCCTTTCCCCTTGGGATAGTGCTATCGCTCCTTTCACTTACCGGTATGCGGTATCACTTGATACATTGTTACTATCTTACTTCAAATAAACTGGTATTTGTCAAGATGGCTGAGCCTCCAGCTCTCCAACTGGTCAATTATGACAATGTGTGAAAGTAAGTGAATGGCTCCTTCACGAGCTGCACTGCTAGACACAGGAGGCCTGGAGGGAGGGGATCTGGTCCAGCGGTGGTGCACTTTCCCTTGGAACAAGACTAGAGGGATCAGCTCAGATAACATGACTTTCCCTCTGCTTGGAGGGCTCTGAGCCAGAGACTCCTGCAGTGTTTGGACCCAGAGAAGGAGAGAAGGGGAAGGGTTAGATAGCAAAGGGACTGAGGACTGCGTCAGATGAAAAGAAATGACTTCAAGGCCCCAGATAAGGGGATCAAGAGAGATGCCTGAGAGTCCTAAGCCAGGAGCCTTCCCTGCAAGAAGGCCTCTGCATAGAGGCATCCGGCTAGAAAGGCGGGTATGGAAGCGGGACAGCCAGGACAGGCGGGTTCTCTGACTGCAGCCACCTCCAGGCTGCTGCCCTGGCTGGGGACCAAGGAGGTGCAAAGCCGGCTTCCCCACCAGGCCTGCCTGCTAAAGCCTTTGTACGATAACTGCCTGCGGTCAGGCCCAAAGCATCACTCTAAAGATTATGGCCTGTAGCTGAACTGCCCCTAATCTTTCATAGATCAACTACAACTAATAAAAAGTAATTGTTTTATTTTGCCTTCACTTACTTCTTCTCTGAAGTGCTTAATTTCTTTAGGTAAATATTAGATTCTAACTTAGGACATTTTCTCTCTGCAGGAATCCACTCTTTAAAGATTTCTCACAAGGCAGGTCTGATGACAATGAATTCCCCATTTTTATTTGCCCGAGAAAGTCTTATTTATTTATTTATTTATTTATTTATTTGCAACGTGAAGGATAGCTTTTGAATACAGCATTGTAAGTTGCTGAGGGTTTTTTTACATTCCTTGAATACAGTAAATGATTCACTCAATTTTTTTTGCTTGCATTATTTCTGATAAAAATTCCTCTGTAATTCTTATCCTTATTCTTCTATAGGTAAAGTGCCTTCTTCCTTTCACATCTTTCAAGGCTTCCTTCTTGTCTTTTGACAATGGTGTGCCTGAGTGTGCCTGTGTGTCTGCGTGCTCTCTCCGTTTTCCGTTAAATGTTGGGAAGATCGTTTTCTGGGTTAGAGATGCCCCTCTGACCTTGACTCCGGGAAGGCATCTAACAAGCTTCGCAGGCCTCGGGGCGTGCAGAGAAGTCTTCTAGTTCATCTGAATCCCTGGGAATTCTGCCTGCGTGTGCAGGGCGCCATTCCAAGTAACCCCCACTAACCTTCAAGAGTCAGGCAAAGTATGAAATCAGGGGTTCACCCAAGAATAGAGTTTTGTAAAAAGAAGCCATCTAAAGTCAAAATCCTTAGAAGGTGAGTAAAAAGGAGAAAAGGAACAGATTCAGTTTTCTATAACGTGAGGTTTTCATAGTTTGACCTCACAAATAAGATTCCATTTTTCCGTTTTTCACTTTTAAATGCCTTACTGAAGAATATCAAAGAAACCGAGATGCGCATAAATCCAAAAGGTACCACGGTGAAATGGCAGGCAGTGAGCACCACCCAGCAGCCTAGTGGCCCTCCGCCTCAGGTACCTGCTCCGAGACAGGGCTTTCCCCACACCACTCACTGAGTGCGGGGTGGGCAAAAGTCGGTTTTCAGCTGTTTGCATGGAAAATAATACGATAATGAGTAAACATAATGCAAAAATAAGCTTTGGTTTCAACTACTCACAACCGTAAACCTACTTTAGCCTCACCCTCTATGTATTAAGAGAAGTAAAACTGCTAGTTTTAAGGGAAACAAAGCAAGAAACACATTGGCAATGAGGCAGGGGTATATATAGTAATGTATATATGTGTGTATATATATATGTGTGTGTGTGTATATATGTCTGTTGAGAACATATACGTGTATGTGAGTACATCCCCCCGAGTGGGGAGAGTTTTTACATTTTTTCTACCACATTCTAAAATCTTAATGGATAATCAGAAAGATTGGATGTGTGTAGATACACCCTTCTTGATGAGAATATGCAGAGTACTCTACTTCCTGTGACTAAAGAAACCTGTATTTTTCAGCATCTAAATTTTTAAGTGAAATAAGCATACTTTTTCTTAGAAAACAATATTTAAAGCACATAGTTAAACATAGGTATTTGGTTAGACTTGTGAAGAGACGGTGTCCGGAGATGGGAAGAGACCAGGGGTTAAAATAAATCTAAAATCTTATCTGCGTTGAAGATGAAGGCAACTCTCTATCACACCAGATCCTGCTACTGTGACACCTGGTGGTCAGATTATGGAATTACAATTTCAAGTCAACGGCAAAAAAAAACCCAAACCAACCCCAAAACGAACATTAACAAGTGGCTGATGATTTAGAGAAAATATATTGTGTTTTAAAAGTCACAAATGATCCTCTGCATCTTCTTTCAGAATTGAAATACAAATAAAAAATCCACTTCTGTCTTCTGAAACTTTTTAACATATTGCTGCAGTAAATGTAGTTTGAGAATTAATCTCGGTATTTGCCAGGGTAAGTCATTCTGCTTTATTCTTGTACAAAAGTGTCTTTGGCGTTCTTGACCATTTGGTCTCCCCTATGAACTTTCTAATAGGTTTGTTAATGTCTATATAAGTCCTATGACATATTTTGGCTAGCTATTGATAAATTAATAAATCATTTTGGGAGAACTAACAACTTGGTTATATTGCATTTTCCTATTTATACATAGTGGTGCCTTTGTCCACTAATTTAGACTTTTTATGTTTTTCAGTGCATTAACTGGAAAATTGGATAAGATTTCTTCTGTGTCTTACTCATATATAAAATATACTTGTTCCTCAGTTCACTTAAGATGGCTAAGTACAATATTCTTAAGTTAGAAAGTAGGTGGATGGCAAGTTAAAAACTTACCACTAGCAGACATTTGGAGAATGCGTGAGAAAAAAAAAGTAAAAATCTATGATGTCCTTTCATTTTCTCCATTGCAGTATTATGGATGATGCAAGCCATTAGAAACATAATTGTGGCTTCTTATTTTCTTATTGACGTATCTTCTTTTAAGAGTGGCTGTTTTTCTGTTGAACTTATTTATTTATTTCTAAATAAGTAAGTTCAATAACTAAAACCCAGGATATATACCATCAGGAGAGAAGGTGAGGCAATCAGTGTCATAAACCTTACATTATGCTTTATAACATAAAAGGTATCAGATTCATGATGCTGAACTTTCAAAAGATACTCCAATGACCTTAAACAGTAGTCTCAAGACTCGAATTTCTGGGATCATAGGTATATCTGGGGAATCAGGAAAGGTGTCTATAGAGTCTACCATCTATAAATTCACCCTAAGGAATAAGAAAGCTATGAACAACAGGTACCCATTGGGGTTCTTTAAGGCTGGTTAGCTCCTGGAGGTCAATCTATTTGTGTTGTCTTTGTATTTTTTTAACACACAGAAAGTATCTCCAACTTGCAACCACTTGCATTTTAAATTAAAACAAAGCATTTAAATTTGAGGGGTTAATAACCTGACTTAACAAATCACAAGGAGTGAAAATCCACAGAATCCTTTTTTCCAGCTATGACCAATAAAAACATGAAATTTTAAGCTCATGTGATCTTATTGTCTTGTGCTCCATTACTTACGTCAATGTCTCAATCAGATAATCTATGGTAACATATTTACATATTTCCTTATATAAAAAATAACTCCTTCAAATATTTTTATTATTTATCAATGTTGCCACTCTTGTAAATGTCTTAAATGTAAAGAATCCTCAGACGGGGTTTGATCTCCAAAATATATAAAGAACTCACATGACTCCACTCCAGGAAGACAAAAAACCCAACTAAAAATTGGGGAAAAGACCTGAACAGACACTTCTCCAAGGAGGACAAACAGAGGACCCAACACATATGAAAAGATGCTCAGCATCACTAGCCATCAGAGAGATGGCAAATTAAAATCACAATGAGATACACTTCACGCCAGTGAGAATGGCCATCATAAACAAATCAACAAATAAGTGTTGGAGAGGATGTGGGGAAGAGGGAACCCTAGTGGATTGTTGGTGGGAATGCAGACTGGTGCAGCCACTGTGGAAAATAGCATGGAATTTCCTCAGAAAACTAAAAATGGAACTGCCTTTTGACTTGGCAATTCTACTGCTGGGATTATATCCTAAGAACCCTGAAACACCAATTCAAAAGAACCTATGTACCCCAATGTTCACAGCAGCACAATGTACAATAGCCAAGTGTTGGAAGCAACCTAGGTGCCCATCAGTAAATGAATGGATCAAAAAACTATGGTACATGTAGACAATGGAATTCTATGCAGCGGAAAGAAAGAAGGAGCTCCTACCCTTTACAGCAGCACGGATGGAACTGGAAAGCATTATGCTAAGTGAAATAAGCCAGGCAGTGAAAGACAAATACCGTATTACCTCACCTTTAAGTGGAACATAATCAACAAAACAAGCAAGAAGCAAAATATAACCAGAGACATTGAAACTAAAAACAACCTGACAGTAACCAGAGGGGAGGTAGGAGGGGATAATGGGAGGAAAGGGAGGAAGGGTTTTCAGGAACAACTGTAAAGGACACATGGACAAAACCAAGGAGAGGTGGTATCAGGGGAGGGAGGTGAGGATGGCTGGCATGGGGGAGGAGTGATGGGGGGGTAAATGCAGACAACTGTACTTGAACAACAATAAAATAATTATAAATAAATAAATAAATAAATAAATAAATAAATAAATGTAAAAATCCTAAGAATATCTTAGTTCTTTACTCACATTTATATTCAGCTTATACAGGTTATTTAATTGATAATTGATTATTTATGTGTACAAATAAATATATATAAATATATATATATTTATACTTTCTCTTAATTACAGAACACTGATCATGATACAGGGAAAAGCCCTACTTGCATTAGAGATTCAATGTTTAAATGTACACAGATTTCCATCATTTTATCAATGTTCATAATGTCAAATTTAATGATATTACTCTTTAATCTCATTGTGCAAATGATGCTGCTGAATCATTTAACCCTTAAGTAGTTTTATATTTTGCAAGAACTCTGAAATGTTCATCTGTGGCTTACTCATGCACCAGATGTAGAAGAAGAGCTAGACGTGCATTCTTTTTAGAAAATTCTGTCAACCTACACGTTCTTTAACATATTATATATAAAATCAAATTAGCATAATCAAGCTATGTGGAAATTTAAGTTTGAAAACAGGAAACATATTTAGAGTAGGAAGATTTGGTTTAAAAAGTAATTAGGTGTTTATAGCCATTTTCCATGCTCTAGGAGTGCATCAGAAAGAACATTTATCACTTTTATTCCCATGATGCTGGAAATAGACTGAAAAATGAATTAAATTTCTTTTTGAGACCAATCAAACATGTTTTTATTATGAGTTTGCATAACTTAAGGCTTATGCTTTGTGTTTGATTGTATTCGGTGTCTACTCTCTTGAAAAAATATAATCATGTAATAGGAATACAATCATAACATCAAAAGGAAAACACACACTTATCTCATTGGATTACGACAAGCCATCTGTTTATGTTCATCTATAAAAGGAAAATAAACATATTTGTCAAGAATTCCATGGGTAAGAGATTCAATATTGATATTTTACATTGTCCTAGGAATTGTGTTAAAGAGGTAAACAGCATTGCCATTTTGTCTTCAGATGGTCTAATGGGTGCTCATCTACATTCCGAAAGTGATCTTCCGCTTCAGAGAGACACTCGGAGGCACTGAGGCACACCTTCCATGAGACGGGGGTCTTGTTTCTCCCAGATATGCAACCTGCATTTAAAGAAACCAACTGTGTATAAGTAATAGGAGCAGGCTCGACCTACATCTTTCTTTTCCAAGGGTGAGCTTCACAGTGACAGATGTGACTGCAACCGATTGACTAGAATGATATATAATGCAGGACACTGTGACACCTCTTAGGATGGACCGAGAAAAATGTTTAACTGCAATCTTCCATAGTTTCGTAGACTGGCAGGAAGGAGAAAAAAATTGCTGTTTAAGGTGACCTGTTGACTTTTATGACTCAGAATCGATTTCAGCCACAGCCGGAGCTCTGTCTTTATATCCCAAAGGGGACAGCTCCATAGGACAAATAGAAGGAAGCAGGGCAGGTCACAGCTCCCTAAGACAGTGTGGTGATGCCAATAGGAGATCAGAAGTGAGCAAAGACCATTCATTTTTAAACAAAACCTGAAATTCGTAAAGCTCTCACTTACAACACACATTTTTACTGATATCTCAATTTTTCCATTTATTTTTTGGACACTAGTTGAGAAAATCCATATATTGTCAATGGCTATTGTATCAGTAAATGAAGCAATTCAATCTTCAAAATACATTGAGGATACTTTCTTCATTCAATATGTAAATTGCAGAATAAATCAATTATTTAAACACAAAGGTGATCGTTAAAATAGCTTATATTCAGGATCAGATAAAAAATGAGCAGGCTAGTTATCATTATCATCAATACGTCCCTTGTGTCCCAATTAATAAAAGTGATGCAGGGCCACATACCCACGTGAGGGTGTTGACAGAAACTCCTCGGCAGAAGAACCACAGTTACAAAGACTGAGCTACCAGCCACCAGGGAACCAGCACTCTGCCAAGGGCCCGTCAGCTTCCCCTCCTTGGACACCGATCGCAGGCCCGTCATTGTGCCAAGCACGTCACCTTCACATACTATTTTTACACACATGTAAACACTCCAAATCCACCCTGTGAAGAAGAGACTGATCCGGGGTTCACACCCATGCTTGATGAATTTCAAGCCTATTCTCCTGTTAGAATGCCGCACTGCTTCTTCTGATTTTAATTCTTTAAGCCTAACATGAGCCTTATATTAGAAAGATTAAAGGTGGCTTTATTTTTATTTTAGCTTCCACCCCAAGTCCTTCCTGCGATTCCCAACTCTAACAAGCGGATCAGAAAGCTCCTCTGAGCAGACCAGGACTTCTCCAGTTTTGAACGTCCCATGGGGCCTATCCGCAGGGGCCACCTTCTCCCTCTTTTCAGCCGGCCCACATTCACTGGCACAGAAACGTACCTTTAGAAGGACGTTAGTAAGTTGAGACAGATAATAAATTCATTTTATAAATGGAAAAACTAACCCCGACATTTGCAAAGGGGAGGTGACGCGTGTTACAGTGATTAAACCAGGAGACCCCGGGCTGGCATGCTCTGGTGGTCGTCTCGATGGGCGAACCCCAGCCTGAACCAGCGCCAACACACTGAGAGCAGGGGAAACAAAACGTAAGAACGACCAATCAGTAACAGTGACATAGGTTTTCCGAAATGAGGCCACCCCTTAAGACGCAGCCAATCACGTAATGTCCTTGCCTTGCTCCCTCACTGTCTCTATGAAACCCTGTCCAATCTCCTCTCTGAGCTCCCACCCACTTGACTCCACTTGCTCTCACTTTTCTCTGGGTAAGAAAACCTACAGTACTATTACATATAGTACATGCTAAAGAACATATGTGATATATGACATAAGATACATTGCTCATGAAATAGATGATATTATATGTTATATAGATGATAGTACTGTTATTTGCCTACATAAAATCTACCCATCACATAACAAAATATAAACTTCCTGGTCTCCTCCCAATCACCTAGATGATCTCGTGCTGATCACCGTCTCCTAAATATTTACTGAACTGTGGCCTTCCCTGGCATTTGCTTCGGCCCAGTTTTCCTCAGACTTGAATAATGTCCACCTACATTACAGTGAGGAACTTCTTGAGGACCTCCAATTATAACGATTCTGTTCTGCTACTTAAGTACACAAAAACATAAGCCTAGATTCATGAGCGACATACTAATCAAGCTTCTATGATTACGGAATCCAGAACAAACTTACCAATTAGATTTAAAACCCTAAAACAATTCATGAATTTACTGCGCCTGCTGGAACGTTTAGAGTGAGTTTCTGTCTTGTCGCCGTACGACTTTGAGTCAGGTGCCGCCATTTACTTCCCAGCCTTTTCCCAGTTAACCCACGCGAAACCTTCATTTCTGTGATGCAACATCATCTGGCCCATGCTTGGCAGAAGAGAATGAGTCACTGACTGTGTCCGGCTCTGCTTCTCCCCACTAATCTGCAATAACTATATTAGTACTACTTGCTGCCAACGTGATTCTAAATGTAAACATAATCATTCACACTCCTCTTCTCACTGTCTCAGCTGGGACCACATTTAAGCCATACTCTGCCTTCCTTCTTGAGGCAGGAGAGGGAACGTGCCGCCTGGCCCCGCACTCTCCCTGTCTCCCGCCATCTTCGAAGCTCAGCCCGAGGAGCTGTGAGTAGGGCGGGTGGACAAGTCCGTTGTCTGATCAGAGAGATGGTTGGCTAATCTTCTCTGACTCACTCACAGGAAGTTGAAGGGCATTTATTTTCATGCTCTTACTTCAGTGGCCTGTGCATGGGCAATGAGCTCTTCGCCAATTATTATCCAAGTACAGGGGCTTCCTTTCAAAGTCTCCCCACCTACACAAGAGCAAGGATTAATGGCTTATCTTTTGTTCTGTTTGTGTTCAGTATACACTGCATTGATGAATATTAATAAAAGGCCAAGTAGTCACATCTGGGCTCTATCACTTCCTCCCTTTGCCAGATCAGGCAGGTGGCCACTTCTCAGAACAAGTGTTACACCCCGTGAGAGGTGTGTAACAGTTGCTGAGGCCATGAAGCACGCGCAAACTGCCCGTGACCCTCCTCAAACACTAATGATAAAGCCTAATCCTATTGACAAAATATCAAACTTACTAGAGGAATTAAGTGACATGATGTGTAAAGGGCCCAACACAATGCTTGCCTGCAGGCAGAGATCTAATGAAGACTGGTCAGCATCCTTACCCAAACTGTTTACCCCATTAGCCTCTGACTTACTTCCCTAGTCACTCACTGCAGGCAATTCCAATTGCTTGGTAAGTACAGTTGTTTCTGGTACAACACCTGCCCCCCAAATATGAAAAGTTCGTACGCAATTAGTAAATAAGAGGATCTGTACTGTCTTATTATGCAAGTTGCATGGATTAAGACATGCTTTTCCCATCACATTACTATAACGGTCCATCTTGTAACCACTAAATCGGCAGCTGATCACAGCCAGCACGCAGCAGAAAATCATCAGTACACAAAACCGTCTTGACTTTGGCACGGTGTCCTGCTGTGGGAGTGCCTACTGTACAATTCCCTCTGATATTTGTGTCTTGTTAGTTTGTTTCCATGTAAGCCTCAATCCTTGCTTCAGCCTTGTTCCATCAAGCAACTCTCCAATTATCTTTTTTAAAACAATTATATTCCAGCATAACATGTACAAAATGCAGAACTTAGTATGATGAATTTCTCATTTCTTTGCTAAAGAGCATTCTTGTCCATGCCATTGGTGAGTATCGACAGACCGCTTTCCAGGGTAAACGCTCTCAGGGTAGCGTTGCTGGTCATGGAACAAGGGTGTGTTAAACTCAAGTAGATTCTGCCAAATAATTTAACAAAATTGTCACATTTCACCAGCCTTGTATGTGAGAGATCCTTGTTGAGACTGTGTACCTTATTTTTTCATTTTAGTTAAATTCATGTTGCCTCAATATACATTTCTCTAATGACTAATGAAATTGAACAACTTTACCTTTGTTTATTGGCTATTTGTATACCTTCATTTGAGGTAGCTTTTCTAGTTTCTTGCCTACTTGAGTAGTCTGCTGAGTAAATGCAGTGTAAGGGTTTTTACACATTATGCATATAAACATTTACTCGGATACATGTATTAGAATTCTTGTGCCTACTATATGATTTGCCTTTTCATTATTTTAACAATGCTTTTGAAACTGGTTTTATAGTGGACTGGTTGTAAGAGTGCCTAGAGCTTGAATGGTCTCCTGCAAACTCATTTTTTTACAAGCCCAGCTATTTTTCACACGGGCTTTTGCAGAATGAGAGGCTGTCAGTAATGTGTATATCACCATGTGCATGGATTCCCGGGGGAAGCTAGTCACTGGTGGTATGTGCACAAATTGGTTTGTAGATTTTATCCATCATCCCACGATTGGTCCTGGTTTGCTTTTCCCCTCCCCATCTCAGCAATAATATCTGTCTCTGTATATGTTGTCAGACGTGCATTGAAATGATAGACACAAAGGTATTTCACTGATTAATAATTTACACTTCTCCGTGTTGATGTGTTGATTTTTAACATAATGATATAGTCATCTCTTTGCATTTCATTATAGTTGAATGCCTAAGATATTTGTTTCTATGACCCTAGAATAAAAATAGTGTTTGGCCCCAGACTTCTGAAAAAGTATAAGAAACTGAAGATAAATTCAGCCTAGAGAAAACATGAGGTGTTCACGAATAGTTATTAAATAGAATATGAATTACAATTTTGCTATGTTGATTTTAGAATTTCCAGCAAAAAATACAATTTTTGCAAAAGCTCACATGTGAAAATTAGAGGGAAACCAATTTTTACTCAATGCAAGGATGACAACAGATGTCGCAGGCCGAGCTGCCCAGGAGAGAACACGCAGAGAAGGGGACAGCAGGGCAGGACTCAGGGGCAGGGATTGCTCTGACATTAATGCATTTAAAGTGTGTTTTTTTCAGAATTGAGATTGTGTGATTCCATAATTATTTTAAAAAATCCCTCATTTTGGTAAACCAACAGTCTCAGAATAATCGTGTGTCAAATGAATGTCTAAAGGCAAACGCGTGCAGTCACTGCCGTATGGTTGACGCTGGTGCTCCATGGTACCGGTGTACGTGTCCCCAATACCGTCAGTCGAGAAGTTTTACTGAAGACAAATGAGGGCAATAACAAATCTCATTAGATGCTGAACGCCATTATAAACGATCATTCTTGTGAGTATTTAAGGCTGCAGCTCCTAAACGAGTAATTTATTTTCCTATTTATGTATTCAAGGAGAGTTCCTACAGCATCACCTGTATACTGATCCAGAGAACATTCTTCCATCCCAGAGAATTTTCCTGCATCCACATCCACCTCTCCCAGAATTGTGACTCCTTCCCTGATGCTGTTTTACTTGTCTGACTTCTAAATGGTGTGACTTTAAATGTATGTATGTAAACATTTATATACATATATATGCATACATATGAGTGTTCTAGAATTAAGTAAAATTTGCAAGTTTTTTCTTTAAGAAGTATGAATGATAACATCAAAGGCAGAAATTAGAAAATGTTCAGAGTTACGCACCATGCATTTGTAAACACAACATGACGTGCGTGTCACCTTCCCCGTGTCACTACGCTGGTATGAGACGTGGCATGACAGAGAAAACTCTGCTGCCATGTCTGAGCGGATCACACAGACTAGGTCAGCCACCGAGAGCACGAAGTGTTCATTTTTCCAAGAGACCAGAGAGGTCTATTGTCTTTTGTATATTTTAAAATAATATAACAATTTAGTATACAGTTTCTGTGAATTACAAAGTTTAACTCCCACAAGTTACAAAAGCAGGGGAAACATGGACTGCATGGGAAGAGCACGTTGTGAAGGAGAAATATCTTCTTGTACAGCCTTCGAGAATATATTTTATTTTCCTCTGCCCTCTGGGCTTTTTTATGTCACCTGGATGGTAGCAGGCCTGCATTCTTGTAAGCTTATGTGGACCTTTCTTCCTTATTAGATTATGAGGTTTTCAACATGAGAAACAAAATATTAAGTTTTGAACGTCTATGTGGGGCTGGGAAAAATCTCCTTGGATAATAGTTGCCCAATAACCAGTAACTGAATTGCATTTTACCATGACACGAATGCACCTGACAATGTACAAAATATTTTTTTAAATTTTTCTTCTTTTTTCTTTGCATTTTAGATGAGCAAAACATATTAGGCAGACTAAAAACATCTTTAATAAAGTAATTTTTAATATGCTTCTCCAACCCCAGAGAATCTTTAAATAAAGAGATTAAAATGCTGCATGTTTCCACCATGTGCTCAAGGGGACAATGTGTGGGACCCTGGGGACTGACTGAGAGCAACATTTTACTGCAGTGCATGGGGCACTGGACGCTAATTACACCACTTAGAGCATTTTCTTAGCATTATCCATTCAGGAGGAAGTCAAATATGCAGAGGGCAGAATTTAAATAACCTTCAAAGTTAAAAAAAGAGGATTAAATATTTAAGTGGAAATATGCACTAGAAGTTAAGAATCTTCACTTACTATTTTTTATTCATCTGAGTTATAGCATTATCAGTTTCCCTGTCTGGTTTGTACATTAACATAGAAACACATAAAAATGTGCATTTATAGATAGAAAACACATAAGTGTTGGAAATCTTGAAAGCTATAGTAATTTACTTATACAGCGTCTGTAAAAGGAAACGTGGTGTTATTTTGCCACTCCAGAATGTTTCTTTTCACTGTGAACAATTACCGTTGTGACAATGTTCCTTCCATATATCGCACGAATTTATGAAATGTGTCCCAGATTTAGGAGGTCATTTTATAGTAGCCATGAAAATTAGAATGGTCTCAAGCTAACAGACCGGCAGGAACAGAATACATCAGTTAAAAATCAGAACACAACCTTAAAATAAATGTCACATAATATCTCCTGCGTGTAAAAGAAAGTTCTGCTGATTGTTCTGTCCTTTGCCTTTTGAATCGGTTGTTGATCTAGGTACTAATCCGCTGAGGGAGGACGAGCTCCCCACAAGGAGTGATTCCTGCCGCAGTGACCCACGGAGAGCAGTGAGAAGGGGCCCTGCAACACACAGCTCTGTGGGTCATTTCCAGTCTCCTCAGAGGTTAGGACAAGTTATGGCGAATTCACTAAGGTGGCAATACTTCTCACCTGGGGAGCCATTCAGTGAGCCAGAGAAAAATGTTCCATTCTGGGGGGTTTGTTTGATTTTATTTTAAGTGGTGGGAAAATATCACAGAGCAGAGAGAGGGGGAGTCTGTTATTGACACTGGCTTTCCCGAATGTCGTGTCCTGAGGGGAATGCAATGACACACA
Organism: Carollia perspicillata; assembly: GCA_004027735.1. NCBI lineage: Eukaryota > Metazoa > Chordata > Mammalia > Chiroptera > Phyllostomidae > Carollia > Carollia perspicillata. The sequence goes on along the minus strand of PVKM010018983.1, from coordinate 9,089 downwards.
CAGAATATGTGAGAACAGCCATTTCCACACACTTCCCAGGTCAGAGGGCAAAGCGAGGGATTCCCTGACACTCTGGAGAGGTGAGGAGAGAGGTGGAAGACAGAGGCGTGTGGCAGAGAAAGGATCCAGGGGCTCTGTTCCAGCTTCTCAGACCCTGCTTCCAGTCAAGCCCTGTGCCACAGCCAAAACGCAGTGCCAGGACTGATGGGACCTGAGGAAGACAGCAGGGCCACACATGAAGTGTGGTACGTCCTCAGACAGACCCCTGCTTTGGCTTGGAACAAAGTCAAAAATGATCCTGATTCTCCAATCCCTGTGTAGAGCACCACAGAACAGCAAGAGGGGGGCATCCAGGTAGTCAATGGTGACATACAATTTTGTGCCTGTCTTTGTAGGTGACTTAACAAAGACCAGGTCTCCTGGACCAGTGGACACTTGAGGAAAAAAATGACTTTCTCCCAACTGTGCTTTGAGACCACGCATGCCTTCCAAAACTAAAATGCAGTCCTGGAACATTTGGTAGGCTAATAGGGTTGCAAGGAACTGTTATTTAGACTATTCATCCCATTTTGAAAGAGCAAATACTTGAACTTAAATAAAAGACAATAGTGGAAAAACCCAGTTTTTAAGTACTTAAATTGTGAATGGAAAGTGCCACATATTAGGTATTGTCTTGGGCACTGGGGGACAATGCCGAACAAGAGACGTAGCTGCCATCACCAGAGGGTAGTCAGCAAGGGAAACGAATGCCCAATCATGGTTGAATAACACACATGAAAATACAAGTTCAGTGCACCGTTATAACAGAAGGATCGTTTTGTGTGTTTGTTGGGTTTGTATTTGGGACCAGAGGAAACCTCTCTGAAAACATTACACTTTACTGAGACATGACTCATGAATGTGAGACATTCAGATAAACACAGGGGGAAGAGTGTTTTAAGAAGCGGAACACACACATACACACACATACCCATGTGAATTCCTGATGTGAAAATAGTTTGATGCTTGCCAGGCTTTGGAAGAAGACCGTTAATTTGGGGGAGTCAAAAGTTCTATGCAGATTTCTCACTTTGCAGAGTGGAGGGTGGTCCCCCTGGCCCCCACCTTTCCCGAGGGTCATCTGTATTTTTATATGTACCACTTCCGGAGAGGAAAACAGCCTTCCCATATTAGCCAACATCCCTTAAAAGTCTCATGGTTCAATAATACTTGGGTCCAAGAGGGACCAAGTAAAGGGGACGCTGACTGTCCAGAGCAAATGCTCTCTCATGGCCCCCCCCATCCAGGAAGGAAGGTGAATATGAGCTCAGGGAGGATTCACTGTGGATGAGCATTTTGAAATTGCACAGTTTCTCTTAGCTAATCCAGACTGGAATTGTAACATATTTATTTGAGTCACCTAAATGATTTTTTCTTAGTTATGAAACTTAAATTCATTCATTTCTAATATGCGCTTTGTGACATTTAATCATCTGGTATTTTTTTTTTCTCCAAAGGTTTAAACACTTAAACATCTGTTATTATTAAGCTGCTTGACGACGATTGCTCTTTTGAAATCATCCCAAGCAAGGTAAAAATAAAGAGTCAGAACACCACAGTATATCAGTCGCCTGCAAAGACATCTTAATGTTAATATTTCTTATTTTAATCAGTTTTTCTCTTAAATTGTCAGCCATTACAAGTTACATTATCTTTAATTGGACTTTTTCATCTTTAAATGTAAATCATTTCGGTCCATAATGATCCACTTAGATTAAACAGTGTCTGCTCTGGTTTATTTAACTGTAAAAATGCTACATATGTTACTGGTGATACTTTATTTGCTAATCATAATTTGGCACTGATGTGTTTGCGGAGAATGACACGTATACCATTAGAAATGAAATAGTCTGCCTTTTACCCAATCAGCCATAGACCATATAGAGTAACGATAAATATCTACTAGGAGGCAATACATGAAATGTTGCAATAAGCCCGTTTGGTGATTGAGTTATGTATCAAAGATTTTATCACAGTCAGAAATACATGATGCTTTTGGGCAGTTGTAAGCACATACAAGGGGGCGAAATTCTGGGTAACTACCTTACACTAAGTTAACAGACGCTGTGTTCAAGGGTGGCTGCAGTAGCCCCTCACCCGGGAGACACTCACAGTCTCAGAGCAGTGCTCCTCCAGCAGAGCGTTGGGGTTCTCTTTCCTAAAGGGAGCCGGGGAGGGTGAAGGTCTGCACAAAAACAAGTGAAACCCAACCCATTCAATGATACGACAGGCTTTCTTTATTTACTGTGCATTTGAGATGTGAAGAACATTCCGAATTGCTTTTATACTTGGGGCTACTATTGCATCATGAAAAGTGTTTTTCAGCATAAAAACCCATCCTTCCCTAGTCCGTTCTAAGCTTCCTAAGGAGCAAAACGCATCTGCTTTATTTAATCACTGAGGAGCACAGCACCAGTATGTGCCCAGTGGCTCCACAAGTAACCGCACACACAGACTAACGTCCAGCCAAACCTTAGCGAGTTGCGAAACATGGATTCAAACCATGGAGACATGCAGCACGAAGTGGGCCGGGTCCTCTCTGGATTCCCTTTCCTGCCTGCCGATGAAGGAAGCCTGAACTACACTGTCAGGGAGAGAGAAGCTCTGTCCATGGACACAAGGTGTGGGAAGCCCAAAGTCACGTCAGCGACAGAGAGGAGAAGTGTGGAACCCAAACTCTTCACGGGGAGTGGAAAAGCCTGCGGAGCAGGCGACAGTGCTGGGCCTGCAGAGAGAGCGACCTGGCAGGCCAGTGTCCCAGCCCTCACAGAACTGGGCGGGGCCTGTTCTCGGACATGTTCTATATTATAATGAAGGTGATACTACCAGTAACAGAGCTATAAGCCATTTGAAGCAATCTTGTTTCAGGAGTCTTGGAGGGTAAGTTCTTTAACTGAACTACAAGCATAGAGTCCCTTATTTGAAAACTGTAAATATCACAGCCCGTTTTGATGGGCCACCTGATGGCGGAGCTCAAAGAAGGGGAGGTTTGGGGGCGTACTTACGGAGGTAGGCTTCCAGTGTCTGGATTTTAACTGTGGCTATTATTGCAAACAGCCTCACTGCCTTTAAAATATCACTGCAATAATTTCAAAATCTTAACTCAAGAACTCTATGAAGATGACCAACTATGTCATATGATGACACCAATAAAAATGTATGAAATATATTGGTATTTTTTTCAGAGCTGGCAATCAGATTTTATTTGCATGCATGATCGTATTAGTTTAGCTGAAAAAGTAAACCATTATTTGCAGATAAATGCATCCCTCCCTGCTCCATTTTTTCTGGGTTAATTATTTATTTATATGACATTGTCACACCAGCTGCCCCTCCTTGCAGGACTTAAATGTTTATTGTTCTTATATCATACGCAAGTTGATGCCAGAATGTCACCCTACAAGCAACATATCTGCATGGATCTTTGCTTAATTCCAGTATGAGTTAGAAAATTTCCAAAGTGTCGATCTAGATTTTACTATTTCAGGTGAAATTTAGACATAAACCATCTAGATATACAAGACTGCAGTATATTCAGATATTGTCTATTTACCAAGAAATTTGAAAATTACAAAAATAACTCTATAATGTGACTGAATTCCATTTTTCAACCAGTTACTCTTAGAATTCATAATCTTATCAACCTATTTGATGTAACTGAAATACAGAAAACAACAGGCGTGGGATATACAAGGTTTCCCCTACATGAAAACTGGTGGTGAATAAATAATAATGAGGCTGCTAAAAAAATCAAAGGAGAATACAATTACTCACATTGACTTGTCATATTTAACAAACTATTGCTTTCTACTGAAAAGTCCTCTGGCCTCTCAAATAGCCACAAAACCATCAAGATGTTGACATTTTTGGCTCATCAAAGTTCTACATCTCCATCAACAGAACTCCATGAGCACAGGGGAAAGGGCTGTGTTTTTTCATTTGTTTCTTTGTTTTCGCTAAGGCATCAGTAAAATGCTAGACCCCATGGGGAGCTCCTATTTAGTTCCTTTAAACACCCAAACAAAACTCCCTGGCATCATTAGTTCCAGCAGCAACAAAACACTGGCCAATTCCTACGCATATGTAACAACAGAGAACTTAATATATAACTGTTATCATAAACAAAAGTAAATAAAATATCAAAGAGGAAGATCAAAACAGATGTGCAAGTAATTTCAACACCAAAACTCAAACTTTCTTTTATATAACAAAACATCATCTAAGTAGAATGTGTTTATGTATAAACCTTTTCATAAATCTGTTCCTTCTTTTGTTGAGAAGCAGCTTTATTGTGTGAAGAATTATCCTATTCTGAAGTGCATTTCTAAAAATGAAAAATGTTGTTTTAAAATTTTTTCTTTTTTTTGCAAAGAGATTAAATTTGTTTGATTTTAAACAACAAAGGAATAAAATCTTATTGCATAATACATTCTTAGCACCTGACATTTAGAGGTACAAATGATTGATAACTTCACTTTACTTAGCAGGGAGATTAATCTTTATTTAGATTCAAAAGTAGGAAGAAAGAGATACTTATATTTCTCCCCTTATACCAGGGCCGTTGTAAGTCAATTTTGCAATTTATATGCATGGAAATAACTCTGTTTTTATTTACATGTATCAACATTAAAGTTTCTCATACAAGGTAACCACTGAATATTTGCAATATCATGAATGTATAATTTGTGTATTTCAGTTTATCTTCTATCCTTTGATGGTGGTTTGCTGAGCAATTTCGAATGCTACTCAAGAACTACTGGGCATTAGTCTCAAAAACGAGACACAGCTAATGGAAATACTATGATCGCATCTACAAATTCTATGTGTAAAACTACCACAGTGAGTATTAACTACAAACCGAGTGTACCAGAGAGTTCAAAAGTCCTTTTAACAGGTCTTTCCCTGTTTAGACCAATATGATTATTAAAAATTGTTTAGAATCTTGTCAAAATTTCAACCCCACTAGATTTGTATAATACCCACTATTAGGCAAAAAAAAAAAAATATATATATATATAGTTACTTCCAGAAATTTAATTTTGCAAGGAGTTGTAAATTAGCTCATTGAAACCAGATGAATACAGGGTTAGTTAACAACAAAATAAGCACATTCTAGGTAAGTCTACATTCTTGAAGGAGGAGGGAGATGCTGATTATAAGAATGAAAATTCCTACATGAGGCCTTGATGGGTCCTGGGCAGCCACCACCCCTCCCACTGGGAGTGATTTCACTCAGGTCATGGCACTGGCTGATAAAACCTGTAGCAAATAATATGCAAGTAGAAAAATGAATGTGCATTTGTGAAGCGAAGGATGTTACAATGAAGACTGAAAAAAGGCAGAAGCAGGGAAAGTGAATCAAGAGAACGTGGTATCATAGAGGTGAAGAAAATATGTCACAAAACAGGGGTGATGGGCTTCATGGACTTAGAGCTGAAATAACAGGAAGACTGAGAATTAATTACATTTTATGCAAATTCTAGCTGACTGCTCAAGTAGGATTGTAACGCTGTGAGTAATAGGAAACCAGTGTTGACTCCATCATCTTGCCAATTCTATTGCAAGAGCAGATGTCTCTGCCTGCTGAACAAACACGTGAATGGGTTGCTCTTGATGTGAGGGGAGAAGGGCAGGTAAGAGTGAAGTCAGGAAAAAGCATTGCAAAGTCAAAGACTGTAGAATTTGAAGTGATGCAAAAATTACATAAGCTAATTTTACAAGTTATTTTTTCTGATTAAATGAAAAGACTACATTTGTAGCCTGAATTAATCAATTACAATTAAAAGTAATATCTGCCCTGGCTGGTATGGCTCAGTGGATTGAGTGCTGGCCTGCAAACCAAAGGGTCACCGATTCAATTCCCAGTCAGGGCACATGCCTGGATTGAGGGCCAGGTCCCCAGCAGGGGGCGTGTGAGAGGAACCACATACTGATGTTTATCTCCCTCTCTCCCTCCCTTCCCCTCTCTCTAAAAATAAATTTAAAATTTTTTTTAAAGCAATATCCTATATTCTTAAGGAGATATAGTTTTATAAGTAATAGTAATACTATAACTTAAAATATAATAAAACTAAAGTTTTTTAACTGTGTTGCCTTGTATTTCTATTTTTCTTATTTACTAGTAGGATTTCCATGAGTAATTAAGGGATGCAATTAATTAAGTACTAACTTTCTCAGCTATTTGAACCCCTGAGTTTAGTATAATCTATGTAAGGTATAAGGTCTTATTTTATTAAATCAAAATGTGTGCATTATATCCACTTACAGCAGTGATTGCTTCTAGGTATATGACTGGAAGCCCCCCCAAAATGAAATTTATTCATAAAAAATTATGTATTTAGTCACATTTAAACTTCAGTCCCCTTCAAAGTGCTCTCCATTTGATGCCATACACCTGTCGAGACATTTTTCCACTGCTCAAAACAGTTTCTGAAGTTATCAATTTTGATGCCTTTTAGTGCTTCTGCTGTTGTTTGTTTCATATCCACATTAGCAAAACATATCCCTTTGAAGACTTTTTTCATATGGGGAACAAAAAAATTGTTGCTTGGGGCGAGATTGGGTGAATAGGAAGGGTGGGGTATGGGGGTCATGCCATTTTTGGGTGTGCTTTTAAATCACCTTATATTCATAGCAGTGTTATTTACAATAGCCAAGCGCTGGAAACAGCGTAAGTGCCCATCAGGAAATGGGTACATCAAAACACTGTCGTACATTTACATAATGGAAAAGTATGCAGCAGAATGAAAAAACTCCTGCCCTTCGCAACAGCATAGATGGAACTAGAGAGCATTGTGCTAAGTGAAATAAGCCAGGAAGTAAAAGACAAATACCATGCAATACCACAAACAGGAACCTAATGAACAAAAGAAACAAATGAAAAAAATAGGACCAGAGGCATGGAAACAAAGAACAAACTGACAAGGACCAGAGGGGTGGGAGGAGGGGTTCAAGGAGGAAAGAAGGGGAAGAGCCTAGTAAAAGAACAAGTATAAGTGACCTATGAACATGGACAACAGGGTGGCAGTTAACTGTGGGACTAGGGGGTAGGCGGGGCAGGGGAGAGCAAAGGGGGAAAGTTGGGGTAAATGTACTAGAACAATAACAAATAATAATAATAAATGAATAAATTATTCATCATGAAATGGGCAAACATGTTGAAAGAGTCCTCAAGAAACAAAAATTCACTGAAGCTGAACCCAACCTCTCACAACAACGCCTGCTGGTGCACTGCTACAGATGGGTTCCTAGGACATTCACTTAGCAGGGAAAGCCTGTACTACAAGGGGCCCATCCCTTAGTAGATAATTCTGTATTTTTTAGGCCACCTTCTTATAAGCCAAGATGCTGAACTATTCAGAAAAAAAAAGTATTCTCTTATCAAGAAAAAGATATAAGATCTTTGTGTGGCAAAACATGTACATGTTACTATTTGGGGCCTTTACACTGCTTCAGTTTTGTTAAATTTTACAGAGAGAGAAACAGAACGTCCAGACTCACATTTCAAAGCCAGGAGAGCAGAATTTGAAATATTCTGTGGAGACTAATTTACAAAGATCTGAAGTCTATCTTGCTAAACACTGACCTCTACTACCAAGGCCAAGAGCGGATGTTCACACGCGTAAGACAGGAGCTCAGCACGATGGTGTTATCGCTTCAGGCGCTATTTCCCCCCGAAATAAAATGTTACTCATTACACATTTCTTTTCTTTCTGAGTCAGAGGGATGATTGAAAAGATTAAGCCTGACAGCAAGGCAGGCAGAGAGCCAAGAGGAACAGGAAGATGTATGCACTGTCTTCCAACCTTGGATTTGGTCTAACTCGGTTACACAAGGGCATTGCAGGCATACCTCGAGGGGCCTCACAGTCTACTAATTTATAGTCCTCAAAGCCTCTTAATATAGCGGCTGGAGACACAGCTTCCTGTAGGCTGTATTCCATGATGTGAAATAACGCGTTTCTCTTGATAAGAACACATTCCTGTTATATTTTAGGTGCCCATGTTTACATCAATTTAAAATTAATTTTAAAACATAATAAAAAGAGCGCAGGTACGGAAAGGAAGGAAAGGAGTTTTGTTGTTGTTGTTGTACTTGGTATTTTTGTTTTGTTTTGTCGAATTTTTTAAATTGACTTGAATGTCCTACAGCCACAGACCTTCATACTCAATGGGCTCGTACAATAAAATCAGCAGGGAAGTCAGACAGGTTATCATTTATTTAGCGTAATACGTTGTGTATTTTTTTAATTACTGCTCATTTAAAACTGTTTATAACAGAATAGTGTAGATTGGTAGCTCATAATGACATAAATTTCTTTCTCACGGTTCTGGGAGTCCAAGGCCAAGGCACTGGTGTGTTGGTGAGCACCCACCTCCACTGCCCAGATGCTGTGTTTTGGCTGCCTCCTCATGAGCTGGCGGGGGTAAGGGAGTTCCCTGGGGTTGTTTTTATGAAAACAGTGATTCCCACTCATGAGGCTCCACCTTCAGGACCTCACCAGCTCCCAAAGGCACCGCCTCCTCATACCATCACATTGGGTGTCAGGGCGTCAATATATGAATTTGGGGAAAACACATTCAGTCTCCGTTAGCATCTTTAAAAGTATTCTAATTCAGACTCAGCACAGCGGCTTCTTTCCAAAGTCCTGTAGTCTATGGAGAAGAGAGAACAAGAAATTTGGGGGAATTCTGCAAACTCATTTTGGAAGTAACAGCAGATAGTGCAAGATTGTTGGAACTCACCCTCTCTCTCAGACAAGGACCCCTTTGAGAGATTATTTTATAAGAGAGATTGTTGTTAGTTGTTTTTGTTTTTATACCCAGTTTTTTCCAGAAGACCGATGGAAAACTGATTCCATATATTCAAGTTTATTATCTATAATTATATCATTTTCGAAGTATACATCAACAACTCTCCAAAATATTGAAAAGAAAATAGTAAAGCTTTGATTCCTTCAAAATACTCCAGTAAGTGCTAAATTTAGTCAAAATTAATATTTCATTTTAACATATTTTTAAAATTGTTCATTTGCAACATTATTCAATTTA
>PVKM010018982.1:0-24646 GCA_004027735.1 Carollia perspicillata | reverse complement strand
CCACCAAATGTTAACTTATAAGGTAGTTTGCAAGTGTAATTAATATGCTTGGTAACTAGCCTCATTTTAAAAAAGTATGTGATAGATTAAAGATTGCTGCAAATATTTTTGAATTACATTTTATTGATTATGCTATTACAGTTATCCTAATTTTTCCCCCTTTATGCCCCTCCACCCAGCACCTCTACTCCCCTCAGGCCATCTCCACACCATTGTTCATGTCCATGGGTCATGTGTATACGTTCTTTGTCTACTCCATTTGCTACACTGTACTTCACATCCCCATGGCTATTCTATAACTACCTATTTGTACTACTTAATCCCCTCACCTCTTCACCCATTTCCCCATACCCCTCTTCCATCTAGCAACTATCAAAATGCATCTATATCCATGATCCTATCTCTGTTGCTTTTGTTTTTTAGATTCATTTGTTCATAGATATGTATTTGTTGCCATTTTGTTGTTCATAGTTTTGATCTTTTTAAAAATAAGCCCCTCTAACATTTCATAAAATAATGGTTTGGTGGTGATGAACTCCTTTAGTTTTTTCTTGTCTGGGAAGCAAGCTTGGCTATAGGTTTCTGCTTTTCATGACTTCGAATATTTCTTGCCAATTCTTGCCAGTCCTTCTAGCCTGCAAAGTTTCTTATGAGAAACCAGCTGACAGCCTCATGGGAGCTCCCCTGTAGGTAACTAACTGCTTTTCTCTTGCTGCTTTTAAGATTCTCTATTTATCTTTAACCTTTGGCTTTTTGATTATGATGTGTCTTACAGTAGACCTCTTTGCATCCATCTTGTCTGGGACTCTGTGCTTCCTGGACTTGCATGTCTATTTCCTTCACCAAATTAGGGACATTTTCATTATTTTTTCAGATAAATTTCCAATTTGTTGCTCTTTCTCTTTCTCCTCCAGCACCCCTATGATGTGAAGGTTGGAATGCTTGAAGTTGTCTCAGAGGCTACTTACACTGTCCTTGTTTTTTATGGATACTTTTTTCTTGTTCTGATTGGTTATTTTGACTTCCTTATGTTCCAAATCATTGATTTGATTCTTGGCTTCATCCCCTCTACTGTTATTTACCTGTAAATTGTTCTTTATTTTAATTAGTGTATCCTTTATTTCTGATGGAATGTCTATTTTTGACATTTCTTCCCCTTGAGAGACAGGGTTTATTTTTCTGTGTGTGTATGTATGTTAACCAGTGTAGTACAGGGGATGGTGATGCTATGCCATTTCCAGAAATAGCTTGTAAAAGAGGCCCATCGACTTCTGCCTTGGTCTCTTATAGTCCTGATCTGTGGGAGAGATGGAAAGAGTCTGAGGCTACATGTGGTGGGAAAGGGACTCCACTGATCCCAGCCTTCCTGTTGACCAAGGCACTGAACATGTCACAGACCTGTTACGCCCAGCTCAGCTGCCAGCTCAGTATCACCAGGAGCCCATCCATGCCACGTGGAACTGGAGAATTACCCAGCCAAGCCTTGCCTTACTTCCTTCACAAGATTTTGAACTATAGTAAAATGGTGGTGGTTTTAAGCTATTAAGCTTTAAAACATGTGGTAGGTTACAAAGCAACTGGAACAGGGGATAATAACACAGAATACATCAATGGTTTGCCTAAGGTCACTGAGATATTTCCCTGCGGCAATGGGGCAGAAACCAAGATTCTTTAGAGTCAGTGTTGGGGAATTATGGCATATTTTATTTAATAATTAGGTTATTTAATTTTTAATCAGTTTAATTTAAGATGGGCTGGAGTATGGAAGTGCTTGAAATGACCCTTTTGGATTCCTATTGTAAAAGAACATGTTTTAAAAAGCATAATGAACAACTTATAACCAAATAAATGAGGTATTTTGACCATAATAAAATTTACTTAAAAATTTATAGTACACAAAGGGTTATATCAACATAAATCATTGTAAACATTTGTTAATCATGAATATTTAAGTATTAAGGTTTGCTGAATTCTTCATATATTTTTGTGCTAACACTTGTTATGTAGGCTTAGGCACAGGGACATTCCTGAGACAAAAAGGCATCTTGTTCAGAGGACACATGTATCCATTAGCTCCAAGTTTCTGCCATCTGGGAGAAACCTCGGGGTGTGTGCGGGAGTAGGAACAGTGACACTGGAGGGCCTCGACTGTTTTCTAAGAGATGGGTCAGTAAAACAGGCTTCTTTGGGGACTTTGGGTCACATCTTAAATTATCAGGTTATTTCTTGACTGCTCAGTGGAAGATACTTTATAAACTTCAACTGTCTATCTCTTTTGGTTGTTTCTTAGAAGTAGCTGTTAAAAGTCTTGCAGAAGCAGTTTTTGAAGGGAAGTTTCAAATGGAATTTAAATAGAGTTTCTATTACTGAAAACTGCTCATGTTCCTAATACACGAGAAACATGTAACTCAAACTACAGACGTACCTCCATCTGGTGGTGACTCTCAAAAGTGTCCAACGTGGAAAAGCTGCAGAGGAAGCTGGAAAATCAGATGAAAAGCAATTGTCTTCATGCTTTCAGAAATATTGAAAACTTTTTTATGTCTTTGTTCCTTTCTGCCTCCCTTCTTTTTGATGCTTAATTTTAGTCTTACTGTACATATTTATTTTTGGCATAAAGGATCAAAGATATTTTTTGGAGGAAGTGGGCAGGTATAAATAAGTCAGCATCTTTTTTTGAGGCAGAATGAAAGGGTTATTGATCTTGAGTTGAAATATGGAAATGCTGAGTTAGGTCATTGATTTAAAAAGAAGATATTAGTAAAGATCAAGGAGATATAATTCAGTATTTCGAGCTGCTCTACTGTTTATATGACCTACAAAAAGAACATAGGTCGTATACACTTGTAATCCTTCAAATCACTCAGTATTTGGAAAACTGTTCTACAACTAATTCAAGTAACATTTATTGAGCTCCCAATATGCGCTAGGGCCTTGGATGCATCAGAGGAGTAAAGACAGGTCCCCACCCCCGTGGAGGTAACGTGTTAGCAGAAAGAAATATCAGGACATAATCATGGTAAGTAAGTTACAGAGTAAGGTGGTAATAGGTGGTATGAGAAAAAATGATCAGAAATCTTGGAGTATTAAACAGGGCTCTCATGATAGGTCTCACTGAGAAGGCAAGATATGAGCAAAAACTTAAAGAGGATGACGTTGTTTGCAGAGTGGAATCTGGGGAAGAACATTCCAGGCAGAGGGGACAGCAAGGACCAAGGCAGGAGTTTACCTGGTCTGTTCCAGGAATGGCATGGAGGAGGCTAGAGGTGAGAGCAAGGGGAAGAGGCATAGGAAGAGATGAGAGGGAGTGGGTGTTCAGATCACATAGGATCTTGAAACCTTTATAAAGATTTTGGCTTTTACTCTTTGTGGTAGGCAGAATAATGGTCCCTAACTATGTCAATGTCCTCATCCCAGAACCTGTGCATGTCACATTCTGTGGGAAGGGAACTACAGGTATGATTAACCATATGACCTTGAGATGGAGAGATTATCGATTACTCAGGTGGGTCCAGTAGTCACATTAGCCCTCAAACGTGGAGGAATTCCCCACTCCTCCTAAGTCGAGACAGAGCCCCAGGAATGTGGGAACAGCCTTTACCTGGCAGCCAGCAAGGAAACAGAGACAACTGTCCTACAATGGCAAAAAAACTGAATCCAACAAACTGAATGAGCAGTGAAACTGATTCTCTACTAAAGCCTCCTTGATTTTGGCCTTGTGTGACTGTGAGCAGTCTCATCTGACTTCGCTGGACTTCTGACCTGTGGGGTCTGTAAAATAGTTTCTGTTAATTTGATCTGACAGTAATAGAAAATGAATACACTTTTGAAACAGAGTGATTGGGTACTTGTGAGTAGAGGTGTATCATGATATGAATTATGTCCTTTTTATTATTTATGTAAATTTCTGTAATCTGTTGACAACACAGTGGTTTTTATAGTCTTTTAGGGTAATCGCCTTTCAGCTCTGGTAGTTAAAAGCTGAGTAATTTATATCCTTGATATCAGACACCTGTGATAGGCAGACTACTGGCTCCCAAAGATGTTGGCATCCTACATTTTGACAGTTTGAAAAGCCTTTTACACTTTCTGAATATATATATATTCTCCAGGAAATCCAGATTAATATGACTTAGAACTATTCAGCAAATACAAAGTTATTTAATTCATTTAGGGAAAAATTAGTCCCTATCAGCAAAGCCAAGTCTGAATTACCTCTTAAGCCAATCCTAACCCCTCTACTTTATTTCTCCTCTTTTTGAATCTTTACTTCCCACAGACTACTTCCCTCATTAAAACCAAAGTTATTAAAGATTAAGTGAGGGATAAAACAATATTATGATTGTCTTTAAGCTCTTGTGTCAATGTTTCTTAAAATTTGTGTCTATTTTCCACAGTATTCCGTTTTGGCTTCTCAAGCAGAAGCAGCATATGAGTTTTGTGAATCAGTCATCAATTAATAACTGTCTTCTAAATTTGTATCGGATTAGTAGTTGAATAAAACCCAGCTCCAATTAAGACAACACATTTCAGCCTGGGACCACTGAATTCCAATCAACTATGGATTAAGAAGTTACAGCTGTGGGAAAAGACCAAGGAAAACCTCTGGGCCAATATGCAGAAAGCCTGAAAATAGGCCTTTCTAATAGCAGTTTCTAATAGATTCTTTTTCTTAAAAAATTTTGTAGGAGCTTTATTTGCAATAGCCAAAACCTAAAACAACCCAGATGCCCTTCAATGGGTTAAACAGTGGTACATACTAGTTACTTATACAAAGGAGCACACTACTGAAGCAACAACCTGGGTGAGTCTCTAGAGAAATGTCCTGAGTGAAGAAGGCCAGTCACAAAAGGTTATAAAACTGATTTCATTTGCATGGTATACTAGAAATGACAAAATTATAGAAATGGGAAGCAGATTAGTGGTTGCCGGACATTAAAAAGAAGGAGGGAGGGGGTGCAAGAGGGAAGAGGGTGTGGCTCTAAAAGGACAACACGAGGTGTGGTTTGGTGATGGAAATGCCCTGCATCTTGACTATGAATGTCAATATACGGGGAATGGTATTGCACTGAAGTTTCGCAAGATGCTACAATAGGAGAAACTGGGTACAAGGTACATGGAATCTCTCTAGTATTTATCATAATTACGTGTGAGTCTATCAATATCTCAAAATAAAAAGTTTAATTTTTAAAAAATGGCCCTTTGATCTCTTCCAACGTCAGGCATCAATGTCCGGAGGTTGGCTACTGTGCCCTTGCCTCTATGTGAAGAACTCATTGTGCTCACGTGATCAGGTTTCTGAGGGTCTCATTTCATCCATGACAAATTCAAGGCATCTAGTCTGTCAAGACTCTGGGGAACTTTGGAAGTACCCAACCTTGACATTTGCCCTATTATTTTCCACTTGCAAATGTCTGAATTCTAATATTTCAAAGATAAATTCGAGTCCCACTCTTCCAATGAAGTCCTATGCCACCACCCTCGGGGTCCTTGATTTTCCTCTCTCCAAAGGCCTCAACACCCTTCCTACCTGTGATGTCTGGTGTAGGCCCCTAGCCTCCCAAGGCTATGGAGTACAGAAATGCACTAGTGCCAGTTGAGAGCTACTGTAATAATTCTGAGCTCCAGCCCTTGGGCAGCAGCTGGGAAGGCACCAGGGACAGACAGGGAGGAATTGACTTGTACTGCCTCAGGGCGAGATCTGGAGAAGCAGCTTTCTCCCAGGCAGAAGTGCAGGTTGTACATAAACATTTTTTTGTGAGAAACTCCCATTCTGGACAGGACACAATTTAATCCTCTTTGTGGTAAAATGCTGGGCACAATATAAATATGCTGCATCCATATTACTTTGTAAACTAAAAAATATGATGTTACTTTACCTAAGATGAAATTCACTTATGCACTGAACATTGCACCAAACATTAAGGCGATTGGTTCTCTAAGGGCCAGGAAAATCTATTCACATTAAATCTTTAACATAATGCATCTTCTCATAGCAGCAAGTTCTCATCGCCACTGAAAACCCAACCCAAATGTGACATTGTCAGATTTGAGTTAAAACTTTTGAAATATTAGTGATTAATATAATGACTAATTGGGAGAGAAGAATTAATACTACAAAGTACTGAAAATAAAGGAGACTGTCCTGGCTGAGTAGCTCAGTGGGTTAGAGCATCATCCAGATACACCAAGGTTGCAGGTTCGATCTCTGATCAGGGCTCATACAAAAATCAACCAATGAATGCATAAGTAAGTGGAACAAATCAATGCTTCTCTATTTTTTTCTTGCTCTCTCAAAATCATTAAATAAAAACAAACAAGAAAATAAAGAAGACTGAGGGCTTGTAAGATTTAGGGTAAACCTAATAAAAATGAATACAGAGGCTTCATTCAGGGAGTTATTTGGGGGACCCAGACTCTATTGTTGCTCAAGTCAGACATAGCATTAGCTAAGGTAGGTCTGTAGAATATCAAATTTGTATTCTACAAATTTTGAAATGCTGTACATTAGTGCCCCCTTAAATGTGGTTTTTCCTTTCATGGTTTCAGTTACTGTGGTCAACCTTGGTTGGAAAATATTAAATAGAAAATTTCAGAAATAAACCATGCATGTGTTTTAAATTGTATGGTGTTTTGAGGAGCGTGATGTTGTGCTCTCTCCATCCAGCCCCTCCCAGAACGTAAATCTTCCTTCATCCATGGCTCCACCTGACCCATACGCTCCTGGCCCACAAGTCACAGAGTAGCCTTCTTGGTTATCAGATGGGCTGTCTTGGTATCACAGTACTTCTGTTTAAGTCACTTATTAGGTAATAATGGCCCCAAAGTGGAAAAGCAGTGGTTCTGGCAATTCGGATAGCCAAGAGAAGTGGTAAAGTGCTTCCTCTCAGTGACAAGGGGAGTTCAGAAAAATAAGATTTAAAAAAAAATTAAATGTGTTTATTGAGTTTAGAGATTGAGTTTATTGAGTTTAGAGATTTGAGTTTAAACACATTTAAAAATTAAATGTGTTTATTGAGAGAGACATCCATGTGAGAAACATCGGGGAATCAAGCCTGCAACCGTCCTGAACAAGCCTATGTCCTTGCCCTGAACAGGAATCGAATCCCCAACCTTTTGGTGTAGGGACGGTGCTCTGACGGAGCCACACCGGCAAGGGCCAACGAAAATAAGATATTTTGAGAGAGACCCCATTCACATTAACTTTTATTACAGTGTCTTGTTAGGATTGCTTTATTTTATTATTAGTTATTGTTGTTCATCTCTTTGTCGAAGTTCTAAATTAAACTGTATCATAGGTATGTTTGCATAGGAGGAAATTGTGTGTACATAGGGGGCAGTGCTATCCACAGTTTCAGGCATCCAATGGGGGTGTTGGAACACATCCCTCATGGATGAGAGGGAGACGACTGTATTTTAATGTTCATTGAGTTAAAAATAATTTAAAGTTCACATTAGACTTTTTTTTTTTCAAAATTTTTATTTATTTATCTTTAGAGGAGAAGAGAAAGAGAGAGGGAGAGAAATATCAATGTATGGTTGCCTTTCATGTGTCCCCTGCTGGGAACTGGCCTGCAACCCAGGCATGTGCCCTGACTGGGAATCGAACTGCGATCTTTTGATTCGCAGGCCCACGCTCAATCCACTGAGCTACACCAGCCAGGGCCACATTAGATTTTCTCTTTTGACCTATTTATTCAGAAATGCGTTGTTTACTTTCCATGAATTTGAGGATTTTCCAGATACCTTTCTCTTCCTGATTTCTGGTTCTGCTGTCTGAGAATGCACTTGTATGATTCTGTTGTTTTAAATTGCATAAGATTTGTTTTATGGCATTGAGTATAGTCTCTCATTGCATATTTCATATATACTTGGAAATTATTGGGAATTGACCGTATATTAGAATATTTCAAAATAGTACGAAATGAAATAGAGTGTGAAATGACAGATAAATCACAAAAAAGACCAGTTATTCACCTTGTGACCATTTTTTCTTGCAATGTGACTTTGCAGCTTCTTGCATCACAAAGTGGGGTTTAGTTCCCAACCCCTGGAATCTGGGATGACCTAGCGAGTTGCTTTGGTTAATGGAATTAATGAAAATAGTGGTGTAAAAGTCCCAAGTCTGAGCCTCAAGAAGCCTTGCGCTCTTTTCTCTCTCTCAAAACACTGCCATCAGGATGAGAGCTAGCCTGGGTAAGCCTAATGGAGACTGAGAGAATAGGTAGGAGAAAGCTCAGCGATCCCAGGTATTTCAAATCAACCCAAACCTGGTGGGATCAGCAGAGTTGTCTACCCGGCCTGAGTGAGGAGAAGCTGAGACTAGAACTGCGTAGCTGACCGACAGACTTAGGTGAAACAGGAAATGGTGGTTATTTTAACGCTCTACGTTTTGGAATAGTTTATTATGCAGCATTACTGTGACAACTGATAATGGATACATAGCTCACACCTAGATATGGTTACCCAAAGTGTGCTTACATGGAAACATATATAGACACTAAAAACGTTACAAGTACTCTCAGGTAATTTAGACTCAAGGTATCAAAAATTATGTGGTGACAAAAGTCGTGTTTCCTCCAGAAGGCACCTCTCTTCCTTGTCCCATCTTCGGTCACCTACGTCCATAAAGACACACCCGAATGCTTCTGAGAATAGTACATACTTCCCCAACAGAGGCAGTCAAAGTTCAGTCTAATGAAGAGTGCGGGCTCCGGATGCAGATTCCTGTACCCACATTTGTGTCTATCACATAGGACTCTTGAAAGAATTCATTAAATAAATAGACATGAAGGGCTTAGAATAGCACATGGCATGCAGTAAATACGTAAGTACCTGTTAAGTGAGCTCTTCCTAGTATTGTTAAAAGCAGGCTTTCTCTTAGATTATGTACTTAAAAATTACTTCATCAAGAGGTCAGTCCTCAAATAATTTTGCTAGTGAGTTGGATAAGTCTTAATGGGTTTAAAGCCTTGTATTCCATTTCCAACCTCTGCACTCAGCATGTGGCTTAGACCTCCTTGCTGGTAGAGAGTGGAAGCAGGCTGTGGAGAAGTACTGGCACGTATAGCTCAGCTGGAGGAGCAAGTGTAGTTTTGGTTCAGTGCTCTAAGGCAGCCTTCCCTGAGTGTTTTTAGAGCAGAAGAATTTTGAGGTTAGTAATTCTGTGACAGTACAAAAAAAATATGAACCCATAAAACTTTAAAAAATCCTTAAAGTTTTAGCTTTGGTTCTTTGCTGGCATAGATGCTACTGTATTACCATTCAGCTATAATGTCTTTTGCATCCTACTAAAGACAGTGATATTTAGTTATTTATATTTTTATTAAGCTTGATAAATGCTGCTTTCATCTTACACACACACACACACACACACACACACACACACACAGAGTCTGTGTGAAACAATTTTTTTCCAAAGTGGGGAAAAATATTTTTCCAGGGACTAGAATGTGCAGGATCAGAAGGAAATGTCATGTCGCTGTGTTATGATAGTGTGTATGTCTATATACTGTGGCCCTTTCCAAAAGCATTTGAAGTAGCTTTTAAAAATATGTACAATATAGCAGGATGAAAATCATTGAAGCGGAACATCAGTTGAATAACACAATAGGAAATTATTTATTCCTTTCCTCTGTCCCTTCCTTTTAATGGAATCTTTCAAGTTATATTTTACTGAGCACCTACCATATGCCAGGCACTTAATAAAAATACTGCCTCTATTCATAAAGCAGCCGCAGTATAATTGTTCCTATTTTACAGGCAAGGACTTGAGACAGTCCCTCTGGGTGGGGAGTGGAGTCTGGGTCAAACCCAGATCCATCTGGCGCTCAAGTTTATGCTCCTTCCGGTGGTGGTTTTCACGTTAGATCGGCAGGACCCTCTGAGGCAGCTGCTCAACCAGAGCGCTATCTGTTTTTGTGTGTTTACACAGTGGGACTTGCACCCGAGGTCACTTTTGAATACAGCTTACATGGTTTTGAAACACTCACCTGGAAATACATTCGATTATTATTTAACTGTTAAACATGTATTGCCTTCTTGGATGTGCTAGGTCGTAGAATGCTTGAGAACTGAAAGCAAATTGAAAAAAAAAACTATTTTGTGTATTATGTACTTTAGCAGGTGTTCACTAAATATCTGCTCTAACTAAATAGAATCCAGAACAGTGAGAGACATGCTTTTATGGAGTAGATACCATTGGCCCCAGAAAACCAGAAATTGGGATAATCTGAGGGCCAGGACCATCAGTTATTAATGTTCTTAGAACCTTTAGAGGAAGAGGAGAACTTAATAAGTGCAAAACAGTTTTAATGTTCATTACATGTTTATCATTGATTGGCTAGGTTTGAAAACATTTTCCAAAATCTTTCTGTGTTCAGTGTGAAATAAAATAGAGCACAAATTATTAATAGAAAAATTCCACTAATAAGATACAACATAAGAATTATAATGAAATATAAAATTTTTGGATGTTACAGATACAATATCATTACATTTCTCCTGCTATACAATTTAAAATTTGTCCATTATAAAACATTAATATCACTACCTTACCATTCTACCTAACCTCCGATATATTTGAAGCTTAGCCCAAAAAAGTTCATGTTCTCAAATCACAAAAGCACATTTAGCTCAAATGAATTGACTTTCTCCTTCATAAAACATCTCTGTGTGATTAATGAATAAGTCTATTAAACCTTGAATTGAAGAGGAACAATCAATGAAGCAGACATTTTTTGATCCATTAGGTACAAATTTAAAGTAAGCCTCTTTGGTGAAGCTATTTTTTCTCATGTAATGTTTTCAGCCTGTTATTTGACAAGAAGAAAAGTTCTCAGTAAGGTTGTGGTACTTAAGCATTAATAAGTGTTGAAGCCCTACCAGTGCAGGCTGTCAAACCTGTGTGTATTAATGTGAACAAATGAGGTTTTCTTCTCCAAAGAGGAAAACAGGTCGTTAGAGGTTAAACAGTGATGAGCAAAACACAGGCAATGTCAGTTTGACAGAAAGCCTTCAATTTACAGGAATGACCTTTAAAAGGGAATGTATAAATAATCTCAACATAATCACTTGGTATAATATTTTGGATTTATAGTTTAGGTAGCAGTAAAGCATATTTATTGATTGATTTGATTTTTAAAAGTTGTGTCCTTTGGGAAATCATCTTAGTACACAAAGCAAAAAAGACAGTGATAACAACAAAACATGAACCACTAAAACAATCATGGAAGGAAATAGTGATTTGAAAAAACCACCCTTTTAATGACATATTACAATGGAGAGTCAGGTTTTTCTTTTTTAAACTCAGCTCCAAATTACACAGAGCAAGTAGAAAGTGATAGTTGGTGTGGAAGGGATAATAATACCTTAGGGCAATTAAACCAATATAATTTCTTCCTTAGTAATACCTAGTTCCGAGTTGATCCAAGTCTTTCGTTACTTAGAATTGTGCCAGGGGACTCAGATCACCTGTTTCCTTCTATAACAGCAAAGGCAACCTTTCCACTATTCAGGCTGAGCAGTTAGGTCTAGTACCCAAAGGAAAAGGAGGAGGGCACCATGCTCTGGAAGACTCTGCCAGAGGGAAGTGGAAAGCCTCTTTCTTACGGTTCCAGAGTATGTGGGAAAAAGGTAATTAAATGTGGGTATCTGATGTCCCTTCTTCAGGCTGATAAATTTGTAGGAAAGCAAAACATAGAGTAGCTTTTGTACCATTCTCCTTTCAGAATGTTGGCATGAGGCTGCCACTTAGGGTGGCTCTGTGTCAACATCAGGGGCAATGGCTGATGAAGGTGGACGGAAAGGCGAGTCTGCTGCGGCATTGCTGGCTCCCACGAACGGCTCTATCTGAGGGGGACCTTTCTGGGAACTTGCTCCAAGTTGTTTGCTGCAGCGGTGGGCCAGCCAGCTCCCATGGGAGTTGCCTCCAGCCTCCGTGAGGTCGTCTTCACAGCAGGCAAGGTCTGATTGGGGGTTGAGTCACTGAGGGCTGTGTGGGGCGGGTGATGGAGTCTCTCTAGACCACAACTGAGGAGAAGTATTGGCCCTCGTATTCTTCAGTCATACAGTTTGGCACCCCCCATGGATCATACCAGGCACCCCACAGTGGAGACCAGCAAAAGGATG
The DNA here is from genome assembly GCA_004027735.1 of Carollia perspicillata. NCBI lineage: Eukaryota > Metazoa > Chordata > Mammalia > Chiroptera > Phyllostomidae > Carollia > Carollia perspicillata. The sequence continues at coordinate 12,517 of PVKM010018982.1, read as the reverse complement.
GCAGGCACCTCCTCATCTTTCCAACTTCTCAGTGTTGAGGGTGTGAGAGTTCAGTCCTTGAATGTCTTCTCTTTTTTATCTAAACTTATTTTGTTTGTTTTAATATCATTCTTATGCTGCTATCTCCCAATTTAAAAATCCAGAATAGAAGTGTCTTCTGAATGCCTAGCTCCTAAAGTAAATTGTCTATTCATCAACTCCACTGGGATATCTGATACACGTGTGAAACCTAACACATCCTAACGAAACCTTGTTGTCAGTTGATGATAACTCCAGCCTGTGGGTGTTCAGGCCAAAGAGTCTTAGAGTTATCCTCGACTCTTCCTTTGCTCTCGTAATCTACATAAAACCCACCTGCAACTCCTAGAACCCAGCTCTTACTCACTATGATCATCACCACAGCCGCCACCACCATTTTTTTTTACTATTTTCACCTTTGTTTCTCTAGAATATATTTTTACATAACCAGAGTGAAGCTTTTGAGTGTGAAGTCATGTTACTCCTCTGCTCAAAACCCAGAAGTGGCTCTGTTTCCTTCAGAATAAAAGCTAAAATTCTTGCCTTGGTCCATACGCTCCCACGTATTCTCCCTGCGCCCTTTCTCCCTTGCTTGCTCTGCTCAGCCAAGCAACACAGTTCTCCTATTTGTGTGTCTTTCTACCTTTCTCCCTCCTTTCCTCTCCCCTTCCCTTCCCTTTCCTTTCTGATTTTATTTATTTATTTTTAGAGAGGGGAAAGAAGGGAGAAAGAGGGAGAGAAATATTGATGGGAGAGAAAGATCAGTTGGTTGCCTCTCACATGCACCCGACTGGGGACTGAACCTTCAACCCAGGCATGCGCCCTGACTGGGAATCCAACTGACAACCTTTCACTTTGTGGGACATCACCCAACCAACTGAGCCATACCAGTCAGGGCAGTCTCCTGCTTTTCAGACACATCAGTCATATTTGGATCACAGGGCTTTTGCATTTGCTGTTTCTTCTGCCTGGAAAGCGCTAACCTTAATATCTGCATGACTCAAACTCTCACCCTGTTCTCAAATGTCACATTCTCAGTGGAGCCTTCCCTGGTATCATATTTAAAATTGCAATCTCCACCCCCCTAATCTGGCATTCCCTATCCCTTTTTCTGGTTTTGTTTTATGTTTTGGTTTGCATCCCAGGCAGGAGAGGCTTCTTCTTGGTCCTAGACATTTATCTCAGTTTCTCAGCTGAAGCCTGCAGTTCCTCAAATTCCTCAGCTTAAAATATAGAAGTATGCCAGTGTGCCATATTTTGGGATAGAATGTCTTGAGCCCTGGCAGAGACATTTCAAATCTGGAAGCTTCTTATCCTATCTAACCAGCTAGGAGCGCACACTTCTTATCCAAACTAGCTAGCTCATTGGCCTTAACAAGCCACTCAATCTCTCTGGGCTGGTTCATCCGTGAAATCACAGGATCTGTGGATCACATAATCCATATAAGACTTTGACCTTAAAATAAATCTATGGAATAGAAATATTCCTCTTTAAAATTAATTTCTAGCCCAGAGATATATTTATTAAAATGAGACTACTGCCTCACTTTATTTTTAAGGAGAATCTGTATATTTTACTGAAGTATTTTTTTTATTCTTTTGCTCCAGCTTGTTAGCTTGTTGATTTTGAATTTTCTGTTACATTTTTGAACACTACTCAGTTCTACATATATACCCTTTGTATTCCAATAAAATTAAACTAAATGTATGCCACTTCTCATGTAGAAATGCACCAGCAAGTCAACAGTATAAGGCCACATATTTCAGTAGAATTAACCGAGCTGACATTATCCTTCACGCTGGCACTGTAATAGGCTATTGATCTCAGACTGCATTTTTCTGTTTCTTTATAATTGAATTTTGTTCCCAAATGAAAGAGCATGTTCATTTTCGGGCTGCGTGGAGTGAAGTAAAAGTGGCATCGGGGTCAGTTTTATCATGTTCTCAATGGAGGACCAAGCCTTTCATAGAATGAAGTGTGACTACGAAAAAAGTATGCCAGCTTCTTGGAAGAGATTTTCTTTTTCAAAAAAGCTAAATTTTAGATGTCAATTGTTTAAAAATATCTGCATTATTATATTCACAGAGCAGAATATACTTAGAACTACAGAATTTTTCTCTATATAAACTAATGGAAGATATGCTGCAATTACATAAATTAAGCCATCTATAGGAGCTAAAAGAGATTGAGACTGAAGAAAATAAAACGGATTAATAATAAAATTAAAAGATCTCTAAGCAGCAAATAGTTGTCTGGCCAAAACTAGAGGTGATTTTCCATCTTAGGCTAGACCCTCCTTTGATTTTTTTTTTAACAATGAACTGGAATTTTAGGGAGTTAAGCAAAGACTTTTTGATGACTTTTATTCTCTATCAAATGCAATGGTCCCAATAATATTCAGACGCTAATCATAGTGCTTTCAGCCCTCTTCCTGAAGGAGAGAGTCTTTGCCCCCCAAATCCTGGGTCTCGAAGCTCTTAATTGGTTATGGTGTACAGACAACAGAGGTTACTGTCGAAACAAAGCGGAGGTGTTTCTGTTCCTTTCTATTGCTCTCCTTTGGTGGGGGAGGGGAGAGATAAAGTGGTGAAGTCCAATTACAAAATGACACTCTCAGGGCTCTGTTCAGGCCACAGGGAAAACTTCCCTACTTCTCTTGCCCAAACTCCTTCAAACAAAATGCTGCAAATGTGTGTGCTGTGTTGTTCACAGTGGAAAGGAACAGCTTCAGGACATGGGGAGAATGTGAGCAGAGGAAACTCTTCAGTGAGAAGGACAGATTCACATACCAAATCCTTCCTATCAGATAGCATGAGTGCGGCAGATGCCCCAGTGCCTCCTGTCATTTTTTTTTTTTTACAATTTACTTATTTTATTGTTCAAGTACAGTTTTCTGCCTTTTCCCCTCCCCCATCCCCACCACCCTAGCCCTCTCCACCTCCTTCCCCTCTTTCCACGCCCTCTTGTTATTGTCCATGTGTCCTTTATAGTTACTTGTTCCTGCAAACCCTTTCCCCTTTTTCCCCATTATCCCCTCCCCTATCCCCTCTGGTCACTGTCAGCCTGTTCTCAATTTCAGTGTCTTTGGCTATTTTTGTTTTACTTTGTGTTCTAATGTGTGCTTTTGGAGGTCTTCACATGCTGGTGAATTATTCCCCATGGTTGCTGAGGAATATTCTGCAGTGGTGAACATTGATTTTATTCCTAAATTTGTATGTATTTATGTTTAGCTATAATATGCATTAAGTATGGTACCACATTGGCAACTAGATGCTTTAGTGGTTAGAACTGGGAATGGTTTTATTTTTCTAAAATATTTAATTTAATAATAATAATTGTTTTTTAAATTAAAACTATTGACTTTAAATCATACTAATTTAAAATAGACTCCATTAATAATTGTGCCTTTTAATTTTAAGAAATGGTTTTGAATATTTCTTTTGACCTTTTTTTAAAGATTATTTATTTATTTATTTTTAGAAACAGGTAAAGGGAAGGAGAAAGAGAGGGAGAAAAACATCAATGTGTAGTTGGCTCTTATACACCCCCTACTGGGAACCTGGCCTGCAACCGAGGCATGTGCCCTGACTGGGAATTGAACCAGTGAACCTTTGGTTCTCAGGCTTGCATTCAATCCACTGAGCCACACCAGTTGGGGTTTGTTTTGTGTATTTTAAGAGAAAAATAAACTGTTTGAAAATGTATGAGGAATAATTTTTCAATTTCTTAGATATTAACTCACAATTTTGATAGAAATATATCCACATTTGAACACTTTAAAAAACAATTACATTTACTTATTAATTCTTTAAATCACTGGGGATGTGTATGTAAAAACTGATAAAAATAGAGTAAAAATAGAAGAAAATGGAGTCTTTTTAAGTACTTTCTGCAAAAATGAAGCTCAGGAAAGAAAATTGGGAAAAAAACAGAATAGAAAATTTACAAAGGCATTCTGCTTAAAATTTTAAAAGCTAAAAACAAAGCAAAGGTTTCTCTTGTGCATGACCTACATAAAAATTATAAATAGGACATTATGAACTTTTATTTAGTGGTGATTTCATTACTGATGAAAACAAAATAAGCAATAAAATTATTCTCAGCAAACCCACAGCTTGAATAGATCACAGGCAATTTTGGAAACTTCATTTCCTTACTAAGTAAAGGCTTAACTGCTTGTCAAAATTGGGAGAAGGTATGTAGCCTCCATGTGTACTTGCGCCGTGGTTCCTCGTCTGTTAAGAACAGGTCTTCCTTCCTCTTCCACTCTTTCTGAGCTCACCCTTTCCAGGCTTCAGTCTCCAGAACCCACTGAAAATACACGGACCGGGTTCCTGACGCACCTGCACCTTCCCAATTCCATGGTCAATTTTCAGTCCTCATTTTACTTGACTTAGCAGCAGTTTGGGGTATAGTACGATCAATTACCTTCTTCCCCTTGGTACACACTTTTCACTTTCTCCGAGGACAACATACTTTTCATTTTATCTTGTTGTTACTCTTTCTCAGTCTTTTGCTGGTTTCTTTTTCTCCTGTGTTTTCTCCATGTTGGAGTGCCCCAGGGCTCAGTCCAAAGCCATCTCCCCTGTGGCTACTCATTCCTTGGGTGGTTTAATCTAGTCTCATGATTTTAAACAAGTTTATATTTCCTCCCCAGCTTTTCTCCTGAACTTCACAGTCAAATATTCAACTTCGTGTTTGACATCTCTCCTTCCATGTCCAATAGATATGTTGTACTTAAAATGTCCAAAATTGACCTGCTGTTGCTACCAGCAAAAGTTGCTCCCTTTGCAGTTCTATCTCAGTTAACAATAACTGGACCCTTATGGTGGCTCAGGCCAAGCAACTTGCAGTTAATTCTTGACTTCTCTCATTGTCTTGTGACCCTCAGCTTGTTCATCCCTCAGTAAGTCCTGCTAGCTCTAGTTTCATAATATATCAAGAATCCATCCAGTTGTTAATATCTCCATGGCGACCAACCTGCTCCACTCTACTATCACCTTTCACTGCACTGGCCTCCTAACTAGTCTTGTTTCTACTCTTGCCCTCTGTGGTGGTTTAAAATCTCTTCACAAACTCTCATTCTTGAAGAGATAGAGCCTAATTCCCTTTTCCTCGAATGTGGGCTGGACTTAGCAACTTGCTTGTAATGATAGAATCAGGCAAACGGGACAGAGTGTATCTTCTAAGGCCTGGGTCACAGAAGAGCAGTTCTGGGCTCTTTCTCTTGGACCACTTGTTCTCAGGGAAACCAGCTGCCATGATGTGGGACACTCAAGCAACCCTCTGGAGAGACCCCAGGGCAAGGAACTGCAGCCTCTTGCCACCAGGGAACTGAGACCTCCTGCCAGCAGCTATGTGGGTCAGCATCTTGGAACTGAATTCTCTGGCTCCAGCAGAGCCTTGTGATGACTAGAGCCCCAACCGACATCTCAACTGTAACTTCAGGAAGGGAGCCCCTTGTGATTTAGTATGTTACGCAATGTGAAAACCCCCCCACAGGCCTTTTCAAATGGTTAACAATCAAATTAAAAAAATACAGGTCTGGGCTGAAGCAAAAGTGAGGCTCTGGCTCTTGTCATTCCCTCTCCTTTCACGTACTTTGCAAGCCTTGGCAATTGGCTTCTGATCCCACCGATTTCTCCCTTTCCTTTGAATGTATGCACCTCCTCACTCCTCCTCACTCCTCTGGCCCTCCTTTCTTCCCTCATTCCTGTCTCTGAAGGCTCCCTTGAGATTCTACCACAGCTTCTTCTGCTCTTTCTCAGTGGAACTTTTGAAAGAGAAGCATATAATTTCAGTCTGCACTTCTTCACCTCTTCCGCCTACTGCAAATTGACTTTTGACTTCATCAATCTACTGACATAGTTCATGCCACAGAGACTTCATAAAAACCACATATAATTCATTTTAGGGTTTTCTTTGTTTCTACTTTCTACATAAATCTCTTTAATTTTGTATTAAAATTAAATCATGCACATAGTACACAATTATTTGCTGAGTAGTTCACTTTGTATTAGCCAAAGGGAAAATTGAAACTGTCAGTCAAACCGCATGGTATAAGAAATAATCTTTTTATTACCAGTAAGCAGAAACTTGTACAATAAAAATATTTTTGTGTTACTTGGAATATTACCAGTGGTGCAAGTTTGAAAGGTATGCAAGGGATTTTAGTAAGGAATTTAATTGCAGGCACCTTACCTTTTATGTTTGTTTTTCTTTTGGCTTACGGTTACAATACTTGAGCACAAGTATAATGAAGCCTTGTTCAATTTGAGACCTCCCCATAGTAACAGAATAATATTACAAAGATTTATCAGACATTTCCTCATTTAATCCTTAAACAACTTTTTGAAGGGTATTTTCTTCTCCCCCTATGTACTGATGAAGTAAGTGCAGCTCAGAGGAAGATACATCGGCACATTCACATTGCCACAGGTTCTTAGTTTGTGTTTGCTCAAGTCCAGCTGCCCGGACTGCAGGTTTAGAACTGCACCAGCTAAGCACAAGTACACACATGAATACCAGTATAGATATAATGACACTTCACAGTGAATTGTCTTGTTTATTCTTTACTTTTTTAAATTGTATTTTATTGATTATGCTATTACAATTGTCCTGATTGGTCCGCCTTTGCCGCCCTCCACCCAGTGCCCTGCCCCCTCAGGCAGTCCCCCATTTCCTATACTGTACTTTACATCCCCATGGCTACTCTGTAACTACCTATTTGTACTTCTTAATCCCCTCACCTCTTCACCCATTCTCCCTGCCACCCCTCCCCCCCAAAATCTGGCAATCTTCTGGTAACTAACCTCTTTTCTTTTGCTTTTAAGATTCTCTGTTTATCTTTAATCCTTGGCCTTTCAAAATGATGTCTTGTGGAGTGGGCCTCTTTCATCCATAATAATTGGGACTCTGTGTGCTCCCCAGACTTTTGTGTCTATTTTCTTCACCAAATTAGGGAACTTTTCTTTCACTATTTTTTTTTTCAGATAGATTTCCTATTTCTTGCTCTTTCTCTTCTCCTTCTTGGCACCCCTGTGAGGCCAGTGTTGGACCTCTTAAGGTTGCCCCAAAGGCTGTTTATACTACCCTTATTTCTTTGGATTCTTTTTTCTTGTTATTGTTCTACATGGTTGTTTTTTTGCTTCCTCATGTTCCAAACCATTGATTTGATTCTCGGCTTCATCCATTTTACTGTTGTTTCCCTAAAAATTGTTCTTTATTTCAGTTAGTGCATCCTTAATTTCTGACTGGGTCTTTTTTAAGCTGCTAAGGTCATCACTAAGTTCCTTGAGATCTTTATAAATAATATTTTAAACTCTGCATCTGACAGATTGCTTATGTCCATTTTGTTTAGCTTTTTTTCTGAAGTTTTGGTCTGTTCTTTCATTTGGGCCATGTTTCTTTGTTTCCTTGTTTTGGCAGCCTCCCTGTGTTTGTTTCTATGTATTAGTTAGAGCTGGTTTGACTCTGTGTCTTCATAGAGTGGCCTAATGTAGTAGATGTCCTATAGGGTCCTATTATCACTGCCTCCGCTATTACCCAAGCTGGGTACTCGAGGTGTGCCCTTTGTGTGGGATACTACACCCTTCCTTATAGTTGAGCCTTGGTTGCTGTTGGCACATCAATGGGAGGTATTTACCCAGGCCAGTCAACTGCAAAGACTGGCTGTGACCACTGACCACCAACACCGACCATCTGTGGAGGATAAGGTATGCAGGGGCAGGGTGGTGGTGCTCCAGCGTGATTGGTAGCTGTCTACTGGATGTATTGGCCTTGGGGTTCCCCAGGTGGTGCAGGCCAAGATCAGCCCCACCTGTTTTTTGTCTGGGACACCAGTCCGAGCTATAAAGCAATCTATAGATGGCTGCTACTTGGGCTGGGCTTGGAGATTCTCAGGTGAGGGCAAGCTGTGACTCTAACCCAGCTGCTGCTAGGGCTCACTAAAGCTAGTTATTGCTTGTTTGATAGGATTTAAGAGCCAAGACCAGCCATTTTATGGAAAAGCAGCTTGGGTGGGCTCATAAGTTGGGTGGGGCAGAGCCTCTGTGGATCTCCAAGGTGGGTCACACAGTGTTAGCCAGGTTGATGGAGTATCAGATATGGCACCAGCCTATCAGCTCTGTGGGGAGAGAGCTTAGCAAAGGGACAACGGCCTCTGCTTGCCCGGATGCCAGACACTTCAGTTTCTCCCTATATATCGCTGGTGCCCTTCAAGCTGCCACCTCAGTGCTGGAGCTCAGAGGGAATGAGTCTGAGTAGGTGAGTCTGTGTATTGGTTCCCCAAGAGGAACTGCTTAGGGTTCCAGCAGCCCCTTCCACCAACTCAGTCTCCTCTGGTTTTTCAGCCAGAAGGTAATGGGATTTATCTTCCCTGCACTGGAACCCTGGGCTGGGGGGCCTGGTGTGGGGCTGGGACTCCTCACTCTCAATATATCCCTCCTGAATTTTTTTCCCCGTGGGTATGGGGCAGCCCACTCCTTGTCCATGCCCCTCCTACCAGTCTGCATGGATGTGGTTTCTTCTATTCTGTGGTTGTCAGACTTCCATTCAACTCAACTTCTTACATTCCTGAGTGATGGTTGTTCCATAGTTTAGTTGTAATTTTGATGTGGTTGTGCAAAGAGGGTTGTGCATGTCTTCCTGTGTTGCCATCTTGACTGGAACTATAAATTTATTCTTTTAAACTGACATTTTTTTTTGCTTAAACATTATAGGACCATACATTTCCCATCATTTTAAGGTATTTTGATGCCTTATCAAAAGTTGTATGTTGAGTGGGTATAGATATTAAATGAGTTTAGGTTGGTAATAAGGAGCCCTCATATACTTGACTAGATATACTTTCACACAACTCCGCTCTGAACAGAAATGGTTACGTTGTCTTTAATATAGAGATGGGTGTTTAACACTGTTTGGCAATGAGAAAAGGTAGGTTAAGGAGTTTGGGTAGAAATGGTAAGAAAAGTAATTGGGTATAATTGTTATCTTAAATATTGCCTCCAAACTGTTGATTGTTAAGGTTCGGTCTGTCCTTAAAAATAACAAAATTTCATGGGTATCCTTGGCTCATTAATTAGTGTCTATAAATGCACAAAGTTCTAGTCTATCTGTAAGGGTGATTATGTATATCAAACTAAAATCTAGGCTCTCTAGACGCCTTTTAAAATTAAAGTAATAAATATGTAAACACTTAGGTTAAGAAATCTGGCTTTGCTTTTCCAGTTCAAATTTACATTAATAAAAATTGTTCTCAAAGGCAGCCTCATTGAGAATATGCGCAGCTATTGGAAATATTCAAGACAATAAGATTAAGAAGATTAATTATCTGATCAGCAAGAAAAGAAATTCAGGGACTTTGACTATATAGGGAATCTGAACAAGCAAATACTATGAGCAACCACTTACTGGAATAAATAGAATAGTTTACTTTTAGGCATATTTAAACTGGGGAAAGAGTAATTTTTTTGGTCTTTTTTTTTATTTGTTTGTTTTCAGATCATGATCAAAAGCCGAGAGCTAAAGGGTAGTGCAGGCAGACAACGAGCCTCCTGGAGTAGGTGGACAACTGTAACAAGGCCAGGTGGTAGAGGCTGCTGTGGTGTGGGAACACGTGCTGAATGTAGTCAAGAGCTGTTGAGGTTTCTTTTTTTCCTCCAGTTCCATTTAGATGTAATTGACATACAACGTTGTAAAAGTTAAAGGTGTAAAGCATAATATTATGATGTCTTTGATGTATTGTCATATGATACATGTATTGATACACTGATATATATGTATATATATGTGTGTATATATATATATATACACACACACATTACAAAGTGATTACCAAAATAAGCTTCGTTAACATCTATCACCTGATATAGTTACAATTTTTTTCTTGTGATGAGAACTTTTGAGATCTTTTTTTTAGCAGCTTTCAAATAACCAACATAGTGTTAACTATAGTTACCATGCTGTACATTACATCTGTTTGGCCTGACCCTGGGTTTTGGAATTTGAAAGAAGTGACCAGATTTAGAGAGATCAGCTATTACTGTTTTATGGAATTTTGGATTTCATAGACCAGTAAAGTTTCTTTTAAAAAAATTTAAAACTAAAATATAGTGGTCAAATTATTTATTTTGCTAAGGAAGGATGTTTAAAAAAGACAACAACAACGAAAAAGTAAATTACTACATACTATTTCCCCTATTTCATAAAGTAATTGAATTTTAACATCAAATTAGTAGGAAGGGCATATTCCCAGAATACAGAACATTAAAATGCACAAACTTGGTGTTATTAAAGACTTACTGCATTGTCCTTATTTTCTCTCATAGCAGTAACATTTTATTACATACTTCTGTGTCTTCTCACATTGATGTCTTAGATCCACTGAGTTAAGATGTCTGAGGTCCACTTAGATCCACTGAGTATTATAATCATCCAGGCATAACATGATGAGAACCTGGGAATAAAGGAGAAAGAGCAAGTGAAGGAAGGCAGATGATGATGAAAGAATGACAGCACTTGGAGACAAATTTAAGACAGAAGATAAAGGGAGAGAGTGAGATACTAACAAAAATTATACTATGACCCCGATACAGTTTTAATAGTATTACACATAATATTGCCTTAATCCCATCTTTTAACAGATCCTTTTAACAATCTTTTATCAACTGGTTGGTGTCTTCTGTCTTTTATCAGAACCAGAAACTAGAAATGCAATTTTCTAAGTGTATGAAGGTCATGCTTTTATTAGTGATTGATTAGTTAAAATACATGGGTGGCAAAAGTCAGTTGATAATAACAATGCAATAATTATGTAATAAATAATATTACAAGAATAAACTCTGTGCTTTGTGTACTTACAACTATAAACCTAATTTTGGCCCACCCTGTATTTCCCCATTTGAAGCAAAACTGATTTTGAGTGAGATTTTTAAAAAGGCAAAAACATTGATTTTACAGTAGGTTAGAAAGTCTACTTTAATAAACCACTATCATATAGTCATGTTATGCTTTGATAGATTTTTAAAAAATATACCAGATTCTTAGAATTTTTTAGAATGTTTTCCTCTTGGATCTTGAGCATTGCCATTTAGCAACAGCCATGTAGCTGTAAAGCTTCTGATTTTTTTATTTTCCAATGAATGGTGTATGATATAAGTAGAGGTATGAGAGTGTTGTTATATTTGCAGAAAAAGAGCAAAATGGCTTGTGACTTTGGAAATTATTTTTCAGAGTTCCTCACAAGAGTGTAACCAAAACCCAGGTCTGGCTGCCTGCCACAAGGAAAGCCAAACTCATGAGACAGGTGCTGGTGAAAAAGGAAAGAGACTTTATTCAAATTACTGGCAATTCAAGAAAGTAGGGGACACATATCCTCAGAAAAACTCATCTTCCCATCTCTGGTCAAGCCAATGATTCTTATAAGGAGTTGGTGGAAATTCAGGAGGAGGGCAACTTCCCAGGGGGAGTATGGACAGATGTGCTGTTGCTCTTGGGAGTAAGAGGAGGGGGGACTGAAAGGGTAGTCCTGCAGCTTCTTCACAAGCTCACTCCCTTTGTTCTGGTGTTATCTCTCTATTTACATGAGCATTCCTCCTTTCCCTAAACACCTGTGGTTTATGGCAGAGTGCCAGCATATCTCCTATCTTGTAGCAGCTGCAATGAGAACTGAAGTACAGAGTTGACATGACTTTGATTACTACCTGGGATGTACAGAATTATGGATACAGAGGTTTTTACAAGGAAGGAGGAGAGGGAAAGCAGAACAAAGAGCTTAGGGGGAGGTCTTGTGGATATGCAGGCAGTGTTCTTGCTGGTCCTGATGGGGATTTTTATGGTCAGTGTCCTTGAGGAAGTGGGACTCCAAGGTCATACTGTTTCATAGGTGTACACAGGAACTGAACCTGTTGATTCAGTAAAGTATACTTAGAAAAGAAGGTTTTAACATGTAGACTCTAGCTTTGAGAGAAAAATCAGGTTAGAGTATAAGATGGATTTAAAATTTACTAAAATTAATATGGGTAGCCTTATATTTTAAATATAGTGTATTCATTCCCCACTAAAAGACAATACCTTCTTCAGGAAAGGAGATGTATTATTTTCTTTCAAACAGAGGTTTATTTTAAAAAAATAGTAGTAAATGTGTTCTTTGCTGAATGTTAGTCTGTAGCATTAATGTAAGATGTTTCTGGAACTTCTGGTCAAGATGGTGTCATAGGTAAATAAACATGGCTCATCTCCTCATACAACCACATAAAAATTACAACTAAACTATACGAAACCATCACTCAGAACCATTAGAAATCAAGATGAATGAAAGTCTGACAACTACGGTTAAAGGAACCACATCCATCCAGATGGGTAGGAGGGGCAGAGAGGAAGAACAGGCTGGTGCCACATCCATGTGAGGAGGGTAAAAATTCAGGAGGGATATCTCAGGAGTGAGGGGTCCCAGCCCTGCACCAGGACCCCCAGCACAGGTTCCAATGCCAGGAGGGT
>PVKM010018981.1:0-24677 GCA_004027735.1 Carollia perspicillata | reverse complement strand
ATGGTGCCCACTCCCTCACAGAGAATCCCGCACCCTAATTGGAAGAGGATTGGGAGGATATGTGGAGTCTGGGAGACTCAGGCTGTGCACACACAGCAAGAAGCACATCCATAGCTACAGTGCCAACTAGGAGAGTTCGAGAAAGAAATTTTATCTCCAAAAACTGGTCCAGACACTGGCAGGCTGCAACCACCCCAGACTGAGAGAAACTTCTGCGTTTTGGGGAGGTGGAGTATGCACAGAGCCCGGGCAGTGGTTTTGGTGCAGTTTGGTGCCACATAGGGACCTTCTAAAGAGGGAAGCTGAAGCATGGTTGGGCTGGGACCCCGTATGCATATGCAGCTACCCTGCCAGCGAAGAGGCCAGATTCAAAGCTCAGTTCATGCCCACTGAGTCCGACTGGCCAGGAAGAGTAGAAGGCTGCATGGAAAAGGTATTTCGGGGCCCACCAAGCATCGCTGGTGAGTGGAGGTCTGCATGTAGAACACAGGGTTTGGATCTGAGCCTCCTGTGAGAGTGGTGAGCTAGAAACCAGAAGGGCAAGAGCTGAGCACCTGAGATTTTTTTGTAGCCAGGAAGGCCCACTCACTCTCCGGAGCACAAACCACTGGAAAGGGGAAGGCTTGCCCAAATCCCACATTCAGGATTGAAAATTCCCCAGAACAGTAAAGCCAGGACCAAGAAACTCCTGCTGGGCATATATCCACATGGGAAAGAAAGAAAATATTAAAAGGGGCCCTTTATGAACTTTCATTATATGCTATGCTGGCTCTTCCTTAGGCCCTATTCCACTGAAAACAGCAGAGCAGAGAGATTAGAAATTGGCACAACAAGAGGTATTCAGCGCCCAGCCCAGCCTTGGCTCTATAAAGTGCCAAGCAGGAAAGAGCTGACCCTTTTACTCAGATTGGTTCCTCACATGAAACAGACAGCTAATTCATCAGAATCTATACATTATTAGAAATAATCTGGGGCAGACCAAGACATGTGGTGTAGGGGCTGGGGAACACATCCACCATCATCTCTGAAGACTGAACAGCCCCTCCCAGGAGAGAACCAAGAATTACACCCTCCTAATCTCACCAGAAGCCCCCCCTAGAGGCAGGTGGAGGTGGTACATGCAGTGCTCTCAGAGGTGGAATAAACAATCCCTGGGCCTTATGCTGATGAAAAACCGCAGGGCAGAACAGGGAGGACCAGCCAAGCCTGGAGGAGACAGCCACAGACTGTGGTTTGCTTGTAGCCATGAACAGGCTGCCTAAAGCTAGACTGGGACACCAGCCGACATTACCAGGGACAGATCCAGAAGGAGAAGACAGTGGCAAACAAGCACTTGACTCTGCTGAGGAAAATTCCACCTTGTTCTTTTTCACTATTTGTGTTATTTTTTCTTCTGCATAGCTTTTTAACAGTGTTCCTTGGTCTTAGTTCTGTTCCAATCATTTCACTAATTTTTATTTTATTTTTGTATAATTTATTTTATTTTTATTATTTTAATTTTTATTTTAGCTTTATTTCAAATCTCATATTTTACTCTGCCCTTCTCTTACTTCATTTTGCCAATAGCCTCCTCTTTTTTATTTTTGTTTTAAATTTTATTTTTCTCTTTCAATGTCTTGTTTCTGTTCCTCACTCTTATTATTTCTTCCCCCTCTGTTCTCTCAAAATCATCTTTCTTTCCATTAGTCATCTCATATTCTTTTGCCCTTTCTTATAATATTCTAATTGTTATTTCATCTTTATTAATATTTGCTAGTTGTCATTGACACTGGGGTTTTTGTTGCATTTCTTCACATTTATTCCTAGTTATTCACTATTTTTTATTTAAATCTCATATTTTACTGTACACCTATCTCACCCCATTTCGCCTTCCTCCTTCTCTGTCTTATTTCCATTTTAATTTGATTTTCTCCTTCTCTTAGCCTGATTTCTAACCTTTATATTTATTATTTCTCTTCCCTCTATCCTCTCAAAATCATATTTCTTTTTTTAATCTTGCAATCTTTTTTCTTTTCTTTGTTATAATATTCTTACTCTCTTCCCACCTTTATTAATCTTTGCTCATTTGTCATGGATATTGCAGTGATGCTTGTTTTTTTCAATTTGGTTTCTATTTTTTCACTATTTTTTTAAAGCTCAACCTGTACTCTTCCCTTTTCTTGCTCCATTTTGCCTTTTCCCACCCTATATTATTTATGTTGTAAATTTTATGTTCTACTTTTCCTTACCATATTTTCATTCTCTACTCTTATTCTTTCTCCTCCCTCTACCCTCACAAAATCATTTCTCTTTCTATCAAGCAACTCAATTCCTTTTTGCCTTTGTGTAATATTCTTTTTTCACCTTTATTAATCTTAGCTTGTTCGTTGTTGATATTGTGGTAGTGGCTGTGGGGTATATCTGCCAGGGTGGGTTTCATTTGCTAAGTTGTTTTGTTCCAGCAGCTTCTGTACAATACCATACAGACATGGTGGGGGTTGTGACTCGCAGTCAGACAGACAGAGGGGAGAACCCACCAATGAACAAGTCAATAACAACCAAAACCCAATTACAAGAAGATAGACCACATAAACTACATAAAGGGCATTCCTAGAGCATCCAACTCAGGTTTTCAAGGAGATATCACCACTGAGTCCCTCAGGTCTCCTACTACAGAGGGCCACCCCAAGAAGACAGGGAGTCAAAGAAGATCAATCTAATATTCAGAAACAAACAAAAAAAAGAGTCACCAAAAATGGGGAGAAAAGAAACAACCCACAATCAAAAGAAAAGTAGGAATCCCCAGAAAGAATGCTAAATGAGATTGAGGCATGCAATTCATCAGACATAGAGTTCAAAGTAATGGTTACAAGGATGCTCAAGGAACACAGTGAGAACTACAAGGAACTTAGTGGGACTTCATCAGCATGAAAAGGGACATAGAAACCATGAGTAAGAAGCAGGAATAAATGAAGAATACAATATTTGAAATGAAGAATACACTGGAAGAAATTAAAAGCAGGCCAGATGAAGCAGAGGATTGAATCAGCAAGTTGGAAGACAAGGTAAAAAAAAATGCAGTCAGAGTAACAAAATGAAAAGGACTAGTAAAGAATAAAGATAATTTAAGGGAGTGGCAGGACAACACGAAACATAAAAATATTCTCATCATAGGGATACCAGATGGAGAAAAAAAATGGAGCAAGGGATAGAAAACATTTTTGAAAGAATAATGACAGAAAACCTCCCTAACTTGGTGAAGGAAAAATGACTCAAGTTCAGGAAGCACAGAGGGCCCCACTCAAGATAAACACAAAGAGGCCCACTTCAAGACACATCATAACTAAAATGGCAAAATTTAAAGACAAATAGAGAATCTTAAAGGTAGCAAAGGAGAAAGAGCTGGTAACATAAAAGGGAGCTCTGATAAGTCTATCAGCTGATTTCTCAAAAAACCTCTATAAGCCAGATGGGAATGGCACAGAATATTCTAAGTAATGAAAAGCAAAGAACTGCAACCAAGACTACTCTACCCAGCAAGACTCTCATCTAAAATGGAAAGTAAAATAAGGAGCTTCCCAGACCAAAAAACAAACAAACAAAAAAAGCTAAAACAATACATCTGCACCAAACCATCATTGCAAGAGATGCTAAAGGAACTGTTTTAAGAAGAAGAAGATAGAAAGAGAGGAACACAGGCACAAAGAGATAAAATGGAAGTGAATAAGTGCTTATCAATAATAACCTTAATGTAAATGCATTAAATACTCCAATCAAAAGACATAGGATAGCTGAATGGAAAGAAAACATGACCTGCATATATGCTGCCTACAAGAGACTCACCACAGAACAAAAGATCTACACAGACTGAAAGTGAAGTGATGGGAAAAAATATTTCAAGCAAATGGAGATGAAGACAAAGCTAGGGTAGCAATACTTATATTAGACAAAATAGACTTCAAAACAAAGGCCATAATAGGAAACAAAGTCACTACATAATACATAATACATAATTTTATTTCTGAAAGAGGAGAAATTATAACCAATATTGGAGAAATACAAGGATTGTAAGAAATTACTATGAACAAATATATATGAAGAAATTGGACAACCTAGGCAAAATGCACAAATTTCTAGAAACATACAATTGTCCAAAACAAAATCAAGAATAAGGAGAAAGGAGTTGTCCAATTATATATAACCCTTATAAAGATTTGAGCACCAACATAGGAGCACCTAAATGTATAAGGAAAATCTTAGAGGACCTTAAGAAGGAGATTAACAGCAATATATTCATCATAGAGAATTTTAACAGCACACTGTCAACAATGGATAGATTTTCCATACAAAAGTCAACAAGAATATTGTGGCAATGAATGACATCCTAGATCACATGGACTTAATTGATTTACAGAGTATTTCACCCAAAAGGAGCAAAATATATATTTTTTCAAACACATATGGATCATTTTCAAAGACCACATGGTAGGACACAGAAAAAGCCTCAACAAATTTGAGATAATTAAAATTGTATCAAGTATCTTCTCAGATCACAATGGCTTGAAATTAGAAACCAACCTTAAAGAAAAATACTCAAAAACATTGAAATACATGTAGACTGAATACATGTTATTAAATAAAAAATGGATTAACCATAAGACCAAGGAAGAAATCAATAAGTACCTGGAAACAAAAATGAACAGAGAAATATCCAATACCTGTGGGACACAGCAAAAGTAGTCCTGAGAGGGAAGTTCATGGCAATAGAGGCCTACCTAAAGAAGACAGAAAAATCTCAAATAAACAATCTAATTATACACCTATAAGAACTAGAGGAACAACAACAAAGAAAGCACAGAGTGATTAGAGGCAATAAAATAATCAAGATCGGAGCAGAATTAAATGTCATACACCTAAAAAAAATAAAAGTAAAAGATCAATCTATCCAGAAACTGTATTTTTTAAAAAGATAAACAAATAGACAGTTCTTTAACCAAACTGATTAACAAAAAAAGGAGAGAGAGGACCCAAATAAATAAAATCAGAAATTTTATTTCTGAAAGAGGAGAAATTATAACCAATACTGGAGAAATACAAGGATTGTAAGAAATTACTATGAACAAATATATATGAAGAAATTGGACAACCTAGGCAAAATGCACAAATTTCTAGAAACATACAATTGTCCAAAACAAAATCAAGAATAAGCAGAAAGCCTGAATGGACCAGTAACAACTAGCAAAATCAAAGCAGTAACAAAAAAACTCCTGGCACATAAAAGTCTTGGACCAGATGGCTTCACTGGTGAACCTTACCAAACATTTAAAGAACTAATTCCTATCCTTCTCAAACCATTCCAAAATATTCAAGAACAGTAAAGACTCTCAAACTCTTTTTACAAGTCCAGTATTATGCTAATTCCCAATCCAGGTAAAGACACAACAATGAAAGAAAATTACAGGCCAATAACTCTGATGAACATAGATGCTTAAATCTTCAACAAAATATTGGCAATCCAGATCCAGCAATATATTAATAAGATCATACATCATGACTAAGTAGAATTTATCCTAGGGATGCAAGGATTGTATATTTGTAAATCAATAAGCATAATATACCACATAAATAAAATGAAAGAAGCACGTGATCATATCAATAGATGCTAAAAAAGCATTTGATAAAATCCAGCACCTATTTATGATTAAAAAACATTCAGCAAAGTGGTAATAAAAGGAGCATACCTCAACATAATAAAGGCCATATGTAAGAAACCTACTACCAACATCATACACAATGGGCAAAAACTAAAAGCTTTCCCTTTA
Source organism: Carollia perspicillata (assembly GCA_004027735.1). NCBI lineage: Eukaryota > Metazoa > Chordata > Mammalia > Chiroptera > Phyllostomidae > Carollia > Carollia perspicillata. The sequence continues at coordinate 18,876 of PVKM010018981.1, read as the reverse complement.
AGACCATAAACAAGACCAGGGTATCTGTTTTCACTACTTTTATTCAACATGGTACTGGAAGTTGTAGCACAGTGATCAGACAAGAAAAAGAAATAAAAGGCATCCAAATTGGAAAGGAGGAAGTAAAGTTTCTTTTTTGCAGATGACATCATAGTGTACATAGAAAACCTTATACTCTCCGCCAGAAATCTACTTGACCTAATAAGTGAATTTGGCTAAATAGCAGGATACAAAGTCAATATTCAGAAATTGATGACATTTTTGTACATGAACAATAAACTATGAGAAAGAGAAACTCAGAAAAAATCCCATTTACTATAGCAACAAGAAAAATAAAGTACCTAGGAATAAATTTAACCAAGAAGGTAAAAGACCTGTAGTTGGAAAACTATAGGATAGTGCAGAAAGAAATTGAGAAATTGAGAAAGACACTTCCACAAATAAGTGGAAGTATACAGCACATTCATGGACTGGAAGAATTAACTTCATTAAAATGTTCATACTACCCAAAGCAATCTATAGTTGCAGTACAATTCCAGGTAAAATACCAATGGCATATTTCACTGATCTAGAACAAATACTCCAAAAATTTATGTGGAACAAAAGAAGACCCCAAATAGCCTCAGCAATCTTGAGAAAGAAGAATAAAGTGGGAGGGATCACAATACCTGATACAAAACTATAGTACAAGGCCACTGTAATCAAAACAGCCTGGTACTGGGATAAGAACAGACTCATAGATCGATGAAATGGAACAGAGAGCCCAGAAATAAACCTATGTCTCAATGGTCAGTTAATATTCGACAAAAGGGGACTAGTATAAAATGGAGTAAAAATAGCCTTTTCAATAAATTGTTATTAGGAGACTGGACTGGCACATGCAAAGAAAAATGAAACTAGAACACCAACTTATACAATGGAATAAACTCAAAATAGATAAAAGACTTACATATAAATCATGATACCATAAAATTCCTAACAGAAAACATAGGCAGTAAAATTTTAGATATCCCGTGAGGCAATATTTTTGCTGATATATCTCCTAGGGCAAAAGAAATAAAGGAAAAAATAAACAAATTAGACTACATCAAATTAAAAGCTTCTTCACAGCTCAACTAAAGAAACTATGATCAAAATGAAAAGGGAACCAACTGTGTGGGAGAACATATTTGCCCATGATACCTCAGACAACTGTTTAATCTCCAAAATATATAAAGAACTCATATGACTCAACACCAGGAAGACAAACAATCCAATTAAAAAATGGGCAAAAGACCATTAGAGAGCCTAGAGACATGTGAAAAAATGCTCAACATCACCAGCCATCAGAGAGATGCAAATTAAAACCACAATGAGATGTCATCTCACACCTGTCAGAATGGTATCCTTAATAAATCAACAAACAACAGGTGCTGGTGAGGATGTGGAGAAAAGGGAACCTTAGTGCACTGTTGGTGGGAATGCAGACTGATGCCACCACTGTGAAAACAGTATGGAATTTCCTCAAAAATTTAAAATGGACATTATGTCAAAATGCTTTTAATAAACCCACTGCTGGAAATGTACCCTGAGAATCCTGAAACACCAATTTAAAAGAACTTATGCATTCCTATGTTCATAGCAGTATTATTTATAGTAGCCAAGTGGTTGATACTGCCTAAGTGCCTGTCAGTAGATGAGTGGATCAAAAAACTATGATACATTTACACAATGGAATACTACACAGCAGGAAAAAAGGAGCTCCTACCTTTTTCAATAGTATGAATAGAACTGGAGATTATTATGCTAAGTGAAATAAGCCAGGTGGTGAAAGACAAATACTATATAATCTCACTTATAAGGGGAATCTAATGAACAAAATAAACTAATGAACAAATAGAACCAGAGACACAGAAACATGGAACAGACTGACAATTGCCAGAGGCTAGAGTGGAGGGGGATAATGGTGGAAAGAAGGGGTAGGGGCCAGTCAAAGAACATTATTAATAACCCATGGATATAGACAATGGTGTGGGATTTGTCTGTGGGAGCAGGGGGTGAGCTGGGTGGTGGAGGGCAAAGGGGGAGAAATTGGGATGACTGTAATAGAATAACAATTTTAAAAAATAATTCTTTTCTGCTAGGAAAAAACTAGAAAAATCGATTTAGAGAATAACAGGAAAAGTTCTAATTATTTCTGAAAAAAATTGGCTAAGGAAGGAAGCCCAAGTAATAAAAAAAATCCACCTTTTTTGTTCGATCCTGACATTTGTGATTAATAAAGGGCTGTTGACTCTTGGTGTAGAAGACTTTCATTTGGACTTATCTGTGAGACCCTATTGATGCCGTTATTGACTAGGAAGCAAGAGCAGCGAATCCTATAGATTAATATACTGCTGATTTACATTCCTCAAAATAACTTATTATAAAAACAAAAACTTTAAAATTATATAGATTTAAGAAAGAAACATAATTTCATGTGTGGTATAAGAAAAATAAAAAAGAACAGAATAATGCATTGTTTATTATTCAGTAGTTCTTATAACATAAATTTTTATAATTAATATATTGAATAAGTTAGAAAAAAGAATGATTATATAATTAGCTGTTAGTTTCTTTGTTTTCTTAGCTTTTCAGATTTTTTGTCATTATTAACACATTTTAATCATAAAAATCCACAATGTGAACATTCAACAGCAGGAACTTTCTAAAGGGCTTGCCAATCAATAATCATTCAAATACACCTTCTTAGATTCAAACTATGAAAACAATACTAAAAAAGCTATTGAGAAAGGCAGAGTTTGGGGTTTTTGATTAACAGTGAACCAAATGTGATGAAAGCAGATTATATTACATAATCATTTTGTCTGAACAAATGCTTAAATAGAATGTAACATCTGAGGTTCCCTGCTTATCATTTACCACTCAAATTTCAAAACATAAAGTCTCCAAAGAAAAACAGATGTTTGGGAATTGTTTGATCTCTATCTATCATATACACTGGAGCTTTCTTAAAAGTGGAGAATGTTTAAAGAACTTGTTAAATAAAAGGTGATGTTTTACTGAAATAGGTCATCAACTAGAGGAGGACTACACATCTAGTTTAGGTTCAAAGCCACTTTTGCATCTTTCCGAGTTTGGATCCCTTAATTTGCTGATGGCATTCGTCATTGCTGCTCCCTGCAAAAAGTCACCTCACCCATTCCAAATCCTTTGTTGACCATAATGGGGAAGCATTCCACATTTTTCCCCTTACATCCAAATACAGTTAAATTATTTTAGTCAGTTTTTTCTAAAAACGATTGTACACATATTGAATTTTTCACGTTTGAAAAAGTGAAGCAGTGAGATATAGGTAAAAAGAATAGCAAGTTTATAATATTTTGCCTTCCCTAGAACATTGCATATGAATTGGAATATAACCAATCTCTTTGCATTCATGAGAGAGGACACAACAAGAAGAATGAATATCAATCACATAGTCTTACCCCTCCATTTAGATGAGCCTCATAGTATATACACTGAGCATGCATGCATACATTCACTGAATACCCATGCTTATATGGCTAGTTGTGCATTTATATATGCATATGTCCCCATATGTAACTCACAGAACTAACGAACTCGTGCTTTATTTAATGATGCTAAAGAATAGCTTTGTCAAAGTTTCCTACTGCTGTAGCAACCAGGCCTCCCCCATTTCCTTAAAAACATATTTTTAAATAATATTTTATCTTAAGATTAGTGTGTGTGCAATATTATATTAATTTCAGGTGTACAACCTTATGATTAGACATTTATATGACTCATGACATGATCACTCTGATAAATCTAGTATCCATATGACACCATACATAATTATTACAATATTAGTGACTATATTCCCTATGCTGTATTTTACACCCCCCATAATTATTCTTTAACTACTAATTTGTGCTACATAATCCCTTCATCTTTTTCACCTATCCCCCTAAACCCCCTCCCACCTGGCAACTGTGTAAATATTGTCTCTGTGGAGTCCATTTTTGTTCTGCTTGTTTATTTATTTTGCCTTTTGGATTGCACATATGTGTGAAATCATATGGCATTTGTCCTTCTCTTTCTCTGTCTGACTTATATTATTCAACACAAAACTCTCTAGGTCCATCCATGCTGTTATAGATGGCAACATTTCATTCTATTTTATGGCTGAGTCATATTTCATTGCATATGTGCATTACTTCCTCTTTATCCATTTATCTATTGATGGACACTTAGATTGCTCCCATACCTTGGCCATTGTAAATAACTTTGCAATGAACATATGGATGTATATATCTTTTTGATTTAGTGTCTTGGGTTACTTCGTATAAATACCCAGGAGTGGAATTGCTGGTTTCTTTTTTTTGTCTCTTGTCCTGGCCTTTGTTTTAAAGTCTGTTTTGTCTGGTATAAGTATTGCTATCCCAGCTTTTTGTTTGTTTCCATTTTCATGAATTATCTTTTCCATCCTTTTTCTTTTAATCTGAAATGAGTCTCTCTTGTAGACAGCATATGTAGGGGTCTTGTTTTGTTATCCAGTCACCTTCCATATGTCTTTAACTGGAATATTTAATCTATTTGCACTTAAAGTAATTGTTCATAATACATATTTACTGCCATTTATCTTTCATATTTTCATCATTTTTTTCTTCTTCTTAGAGAAGACCCTTTAACATACCTTGTGGCATTGGTTTACTGGTGATGAACTCCTTCAGCTTTTTCTTGTCTGGGAAGCTATTTCTTTGTCCTTCAAGTCCAAATGACAGCTTTGCTCGGTAGAATAATCTTGGTTGCAGGTTCTTGTTTTTCATCACTTTGAATATTTCATGCCAATCCCCTCTGGCCTTCAAAGTCTCTGTTCAGAAATCAGCTAACAGGCTTGTGGTAGCTCTGTTGTAGAAAAATAACTGCTTTTCTCTTGCTGCTTTTAAGATTCTCTCTTTGTTTTTAGCCTCTAGCATTTTAATTATGTTGTCTTGGTGTGGGCTCTTTTTGGATTATCTTATTTGGGACAGAACTTGGACTTGTATGTCTATTTCCTTCTCCAGGTTAAAGAAGTTTTCACAGTAAAATAAAATAATTTTAAAAAGTTTTCAGTTATTATATTTTCAAACGGGTTTTAAATTCCTTGCTTTCTTTTTTCCTCTGCCCCGCCCCTCCATGATGTGAATGTTGGTAAGCTTAATGTTGTCCCAGAACTATACTCATCTTTTTGGACTCTTTTTTTCTTCTTCTTGTTCTATTTGGTGTTTCCTGCTTCTTTACTTTCAAATCACTGATTCTATCCTCTGCATCATTTATTCCACTATTGATTTCCTGTAATGTGTTCTTCTTTTCAGTTATTGGATTCTTGATTTTTGACTAGTTCTTTTTTATGTTTTCTAGTTCTGTGAGGAGCCGCCAATAAGACACCACTCTTGGAGGAGGGTGAATGGGCAAGTGAAGCCGTCTGGCTTTATTAATCACACACTATTTATATAATTTGATTACATAAGTCAGCTATACAACTTACTTTGATTAATTACTCTTATTTCGATATATGTATGGTTATATAATTTCTTTTTGTGATTACTATGACTACTATACCCAAACTCTGCCCCGTAACCCTAGAGATCATCAGTAGCTAAGTTACTATACCCAAACTCTGCCTCATAGCCCTGGTTTTCCACAGCATCAACAGTAGCTAGGTTACCACAGTTCTGTTTTTACATTTCCTATCTCTTTGTTGAAGTTCTCACGAAGTACCTCTACTCTTCCTATAAGTTCCTTTATAACCAGTATATTTATATTTATATTATATATATTTATAACCAGTATATTTATATTTATATTATATATATTTATAACCAGTATAACCAGTATAAAGATCCAGTATATACTGTATATACTGGATATATAAAGTATAAAGTATAAAGTTCCTTTATAACCAGTATAAATATACTGGTTATAAAGGATCCAGTATATACTGGTTATTACTGAGTATCTTTATAATCAGTGTTTAGAACTCTGCATCTGGTAGATTGCTTGTCTCCATTTTATTTAGTTCCTTTCCTGGAATTTTGTACTGTTCTTTCATTTGGGATATTTTTCTTTGTCTCCTCATTTTGGTTGCCTTTTTGTTTGAGTTTCTATGAATTAGGTAAAGCTGCTTTGTCTCAGACTTGGTAGAATGGCCTTATATATTAGGTGTTCTGTGGGGCCTAGTGGCACAGACTCCCTACTCACCAAACTTGGTGCTCCAGGTACACCCCCAGACTCTGTGGGCTTTCCTCTTCTAGTTGAGCCTTGATTGCTGTTGGCATGTCAATGGGTGAGACTTACCCTCTGGCCAATCATCTGCAACGACCTGCAGTGAACACAATGAAGGATGTGCTGTGCCTGGTCCAACCTCACAGAGCAGTAATCACTTCAGCAGAGCTCTGGTTTTCACTGAGTTTTCCCCTTGAGTGTGTCAGTTATGGGGATGGTGCTCCAACATGGTTTGAAACTGACCAACGTTGGTGCCAGCTTTGAGGCCTCCTGGGGGCTACAGGCCAAGATCAGTCACTGCCTGTGCCCTGCCTGGGGCCACTCAGCATGAGCTACAGAGTGATCTGCAGATGGCTGCTATTTGTGCTGGGCTGGGGGTGCCCAGGAGAGGACAACCTGCTGATAGTGCCAGGCCTGGGACCATTTAGAAAGAGGTATGGGGCACACTTGGGCCACATGCTGCTTGTTTGAGATTTTTTAACCTTTGACAGATTGTATGAAAATCACCAGCATTAGCAAAGACAGGACTTTTGTATAGAAAGCAACTGAAAATTACTCTGTTGGGCCCACAAGTTGGGTGGGGGACTCAGTGGATCACTAGCACAGGACAAACAGTGTTAGCCAGGTTGATGGAGACTTAGATATAGTGTTCACCTGCTGGCTCTAAGAATAATGGCCCCAGAACAATGGCCCCAGATAAATGGCCCCAGTAAAGAACAATGGCCTCTGCCAGCACCTCTGTCTAGGAGAAAGCTACCCTCCATCTCTTGTTTTGAAGTAAGACAATTCAGTTCTTCCCATACACCTCTGTTGCCTTTCAAGCTGCTGATCCAGCGCTGGAGCTCAGAGTGAGTAAGTCCAACTGTCATTGTTTGGGCCCTTTAAGAGAATCACTTGTCTCACTCAGCCACAATCCCTGTTGGTTTTTAGAGCCAAAAGTTATAGAGACTTCTCTTCCTGGCACTGGAACCCTGGGCTGGGGGGCCTGGTGTGGGGCTGGAACCCTTCACTGCTCATTCCATGTCTCTGCCCCTCCTACCAGTCTCAGTGTGGCTTCTTCTTTTTGTCCCTAGTTGTTGGACTTCTGTTCAGCTAGATTTCAGGTGGTTCTGAATGGTGGTTATTTTGTAATTCAGTTGTCATTTGAATGTAGTCGTGGGAGGTTCCAAGTACCACATTTACCTATGCTGCCATCTTGACTGGAAGCCTCAGGACTTCTTCATTTCTGCATATTCACACAACCCTAGGCCAGGTCTGTGATCATGGAGGTTCCGTGTATATATAGTAGAGAGTTAACGCTTCTAAGAAAAGAGCATTCATTTACTCTTTCAGTATTTTTCTTGACTCTTCACCGCGTGCCAGATACTGATTGAAGCCCATTGTGTGAAAGAGGAGATGTGAGTCCGCAGAGAGGGCATCAAAAGCCTGATTGAAATTATGACTAGGCACTGAATCACTAGAAGGAGTCAGGAAGTCTCTGTCAATCCCATAAGAAAACATCAAAACTAAAAGTTATAGCAGTTCAGAAAAACAGGACTGAAAAATGTTCTTAATTATCCTTGATTAGAGAATGTTACCCAATTTGTACACCAAGTATGACCAGTAGTCAAATCTAAATTTGTTCTTATAAATTCATAATAAATTGTAATATTTTATTTAATCATTTGGTAAACTCAGTTCATATACCAGTGTGATAAAGTTATCTTCAAGTAATTCCCTTTTTCCCTGAGCCTTAAGGAAAGGATTTCAAGAGATTTTACTAGCTATAATTAAATCCATACAACTCCAATAACCATTGTCACTAGTCTAATGCTTAGGAAGAAACATACCACCCCTGACTGGGTCTACATTTACTCTGATTATTGGTAGAGAGGAATAAGAAGGTTAACCTATTTACCTCTGAAAAAAAAAACAATGATCATAAACTGAATCAGTGTCTAATAAAGTTCTGGTATGGATGGTGATATAACAGTTCATAGATGCTGTGAAGCCCACGAAACATCGTCATTAATTTAGCTCCACGTGTGTAGGCAAAATAATAGGATCCAGACAGGCCTCTGAAGGGAAGATCTATCATATTGATCAAGAGCAGCAGGCAGAAAGATGGGTTTTCAGGTCTCATGTCTGACAGTGTTATGATGCAGTAAAAGACAATCAATAGAGCCCTTCTATCTGGCTGGACTGCCTACTGTTTGGAGCGCAGCCTCACATAGTGACCTCCTTTACTCTCAAGTCTACATTTAGCCTAATACTCAGCATCAAGTTACCTATTATCTGTACCCTGTCCAACCCTGTAGGTGGGCTTCCACTTGCCTCTTGAGCCGCATCTCTCCTTTGTACTTTATATACAAACCCTCCTCTGTTCTTTGAGCTTGGGTTTCTCAAATTTGACAGCAAATTTAATCCTTATTCCTTCTAAAACTGAGGCTCTGTCCTTGTGTGTGTCATTCTTGTTTCCTGCCTGGGTTTGAACAATGACCTCTGAACCCTAGTCCAGTGCCTGGGCTCCTGTTCAAAGACTGTAATGCATTCCTGTCTGCAAGTACTTCCCAATGTCACCTAATGCTAATTCTCAGTCATTAAGCTCTTGCCACTGGTTCAGGACTACAATTACTTCAAGTTAGAATACAGATGCTCATTATTTACCAAGTAGAGCTTGTGGTTTTCAGCCATTCTTACCAGATGCTGAATTCTGTGTAGTGGTCTAGATGGCTTCTCAGCTTCTGCATATAGGATTTTTTTCCCTTTTGTATATTTCAGCCTACTTGGTGTAGACACTGCATGAAACCCAGTCCTGTTATGAAATGTAGTAAGAGGTGTTGGAGATGCAAGTTGTCCTTTACCTGAAAAAGGACCATTGGTAACAGCAACTACAATTTAATACATTCATTAATTCAATTAATAATCTTTATTGGATACTATACATGAGATTCCCCTTCTCATGGAGCTTATATTAGGCATGCATTCACACACATGTGTGTGTTGTTGTTATTGTTGTTGTTGTTGCTTGGAAAGAAGGGGCAGACAATAAAAACCAGTATCAGGTAATAAATGGCTCAGTGCAGAGAATTTAGAGGTGAAGTGATAGGACAACTTCAAACTGAGTAGCTAGGAAGCCTCTCTGTAGAGGTGTCATTTGAAGTGGACACTTGAAGTGACAAAAAAGAGCCAGCCACTCTATGAAAACATATTTCCAGAAAGAGAACATATTTCCAGAAAGAGAACGTATTTCCAGAAAGGGGAAAATCTGAGATAAGCCTGAGGATGTGAGACTCAGATCAGTGTGGCTGGCAATAGTACGCAGGAATAAAGTGGTTGGAATGAGGATGAAAAATTTAGCAGAGGCTGGATTTTGATAAAAGTTCAAGTTTAATTTAAAATGATGGGAAGGCATTTAAGGATTTTAAGGAGGGAAGGAAGTTGAACTGAGTTACATTTACAATGAGCGCATTGTTTCTAGGTGAACAGAGATTTACCTGGAAGGCCTGAGAGGCAGCTAAGAGACACGTTAAGAGGCTATTGGAGTAAACTAGAGGGTTGGTGGTTGGACTAGGCTCCAAGAGTGCAAATGGAGACAAGTGGAGGTTAATCTGCAGGACATGCAAAAGGATTTGATGTTCAATCAATGAATCTTAGATATCCATTGAGGAAAAGGGCTAATGGTGATGCTATTTTTTTCTTGAGGATGGAGAAGACAAAAGAGAAAAAGCAGGTTGAAAGGAGAAAATTTAAATGTGTTATTATTGGCTGTGTAAGCTTGAGTTGCCTACTAGACATGATGTAAATAAGTAGGTGATGGGGTATATGTATGAAATTGAAGGGCTGGAATACAGCAAATTGGAACCTATGCAATAATAGGAAAAAATTATATTGGTCTTTGGTCCTGATTCCTGACACAGAGCTGCTAAATCTTTTGGAATTTCTTGGGTGATGGGAGTGTTTTGTTTTTTCTAGTTAGGTGACTCCTGGTGGGCTTCCCTAGATAGCTTCCAAATGGGACCTGGTCTTCAGAAAAACCCAGCCATTTTTAGCTTCTAGGAATTTTCAGTCGCACTCTCCATCCTTTGGGAAGAGGAGGAGGCCAGAGACTAAGTTAATGATCAACCATGCCTTGTGATGAAGTCTTCATAAAAATCTCAAAATTACAAGGCAGGAGGAACTTCTGGGTTGCATTCCGATCCCATGAGGACAGAAGCACCTGTGCCCAGCTCGTCCAGATCTCCCCCTATGATTCTCTTCATCTGTCTGTCCATCTGTATCTTTCATCATCTCTATTACATAATAGGCTGGTAACTGTATGAAAGTGTTTCCCTGACTTCTGAGAGCTGCTCTAGCAAATAACCAAACTTTAAATAACCAATTTATATATTAAATAACCAATTGATAGCCTATCAGTCAGAAGCGTAGGTGACAACCTAAGATTTGCAGTTTGGTATCTGAACCAGGGGGTAGAGGCCAATTTGTGAAACTGAGCCTTTCACCTGTGAGATCTGATGCTGCCTCCAGGTAGATAGTGTCAGAACTGAGTTAAATTACAGGACATCCAGCTGCTGTCAGAGAATTGCTGGATGAGTAAAAACCCTACATATCTGGCGTCAGAAGCACTGTGTGAGTAGAGAAAAAACACAAGAGAAGTGTGATTTTCTTTTCTTCATAGGAACCATCAGGACAAAAATGGTGTTTATGAGTTTGAAAGTGGAGAAGGTCGCATGGGGAGTGTGTAGATAAAAAAGAGAAGGTACAGAAGAGACCCCTGAGGCATTCTAACATCTCGAGGTCTAGGAGAGGAAAAGGAGCCTGGGAAGTGGTCATAAATTTAATAACGGAAACACTTAATTAACCTTATATATGTGAGGGTACATGCTAGTCTTTTGTATGAGGCTAACCACTTCAATCTTTGTTTTAAAATTTTATTGTTGTTTAATTATAGTTGTCCTCATTTCTCCCCTATTAATCTCTCCTGACTTACTCACCCCCCACTCCTACATTCAATCCTCCCCTCCTGTTGTCTTTGTCCATGGGTCCTTTGTACATGTTCCTTGATGTGACCTTTCCCCTTCTTTCCCATGTTATCCCCCACCACACACACACTTAATCTTCACTTCAACTTCCAGAGCTAGAAAATGAAGTCTGGCATCAGGTTGTCTCTGTTGGAACTGAAGCTGCTCCACGGGCCAACTGTGTGACCTTGGGCTAATCAATGAACCTTTCTATAACTTAGTTTCCTCACCTGTAATATGGATTTATAAAAATATCTACCCAATAGGCTTGATGGTTATATTAAATGGATTTATGTGTATAAAGACCCTAGAACAGTGCCTAGCATATACTAAGCATCCAGTAAATATACTGTAGCTGAATGTTAGCTGAACTTAACTAGGTTTACTTTCTGTCTTATCTGCAGAATAACTAAATATATTCTCCACCACCACCCCCAAAAATGTCAGAGTTAGAATGAGGCAAAAATGCCCATATAACTAGCCAATCAGTTAATCAATTCTCATAAAAATATATAATGTGTTGACCATTATTATAAAGTTCAAAGAAAAAATAATTGTTTTAAAAGCAGATTTATTAATTTTTACTTTAGAGATCAAATGGGGGAGTCAACCTCAATAAAGTAGTAATTTTATAGGAAACATTAATTTCAATTAAATAAAGTAATTCACATTTGGCTAATTAAGTATTCTCAAGCATAGGTGTTGGGAAGCTACTTCAATACAGAGAGAAGAATGATTTGTATTCACCACACTGGTTGTTTATCCATACATTGGTGTTTTTAATTGTTTGAAAGTCATTTGTTCTCTTCTGCAAATTAAATGTTCCTCTATGCATATGTTAGACTATTTTATTGGCAACTTTTTTATAAAGCAAAGTTAATTTCAGCTTAATTCCTATTCAAATTAATGATAGTTTCCTTCATTTATGAGCTTCTAAATCTTTTCTACTGGTATTAAAATTAGGTTCTATTACAAAATTTGAGAAAGGAGAAGAACTTTTCTGCCCATAATCCCACTATCCAATATCAATAAATTATGTGAAAGGACTGTTGTTACTTTGGAAGAAACTGGGAGGAACATCTGCCAACCCTGAGAGGTGACAGGTCTGACTATGACATAACATCCTAGGGTTCAGATCCATTTGAAATTTTGTCTGAGTATACCACAGTGCATTACTCATCACAGACTCTCTTTAACTGTTGGAACAAGGATGGGAAGGAAAGAAAGAAAACGAGAGAATGAGGTAGGGAGAAAGGAGGAAAAAAATCTCCTTGATTACAGTGCAATCTAGAAGCACTAGTTTCTGAACATGGTCAGTCACCAGGCACTGGCTCAATTCTGAGAAGGTTCCAAATCTAGGCTGATGTGCTCCGTTGAAATTCATCGAAGAATTGCACACCTCATTGCTGAGGAGTCACACCAGATGTCCTGTTTAAGGACAAATGACGTTTATTCCTGCAGGCAATATCCATATGTGAGGAAACAGAAAGAGTGTTTCAGAGCCAGTTAGTCAACTTTAAGTTATGCTCAGTGCACTGTATCGGGAATTCAAAGCATTTTCCAGATGGCATCATAAAGTCAGTTCATTTTTGCAAAGCACCATCTCATTTTTGAGAAATGGCCCTTGTTATTCATTCCCTTTGGTCCCTTTTGGAATTGCTTTTTCTTGCCATAAATGCAACACTTAAACTAGAGAATCGGGTAGGATACTTGCTGTATCTTATAAAAAATATCTGACAGGCTGAGGGTGTTCAGATATCATTTGACAAGGAGGGTGATAAGACATTGTCTTACCCACTGGCCAGGTCATCAAGGAGGCAGAATGCTGGATGCCTATTGGGATGCTACTTTTACTGTTAATGACAAAACCTTCTATAATTCACTTAATCATTCTGTGTTTCAATGTCTACATACGCTTTCCAAAAACTATGTATGCATTCACACCTTTCCAAATTCACACCTTTCATCAAACCCCATTTCTACTGTAGAATGTACTTTCTCTCCTTTGTCTACGAAAGCCCTACTGGTCTTTGGGGCACTGATCAAGCCTCCTCCTGAAGAAGGCATGCATGTATGTATCCATGCCACTCTATGAAGGGATTTATGTAATTTCACTTAGCATCAGAGCAATCTTGTAAAGTAACTATTATTATGCCTTTTAACACATGACAACATGAGACTATAATAAAATGTCTACTGTCCAAAGATGTTATCAGAATCTGGATTTGAACCCAGATTTCTTTGATATCATTGAGTTCCTTTCACAGTCTCAGTGTCCTTTGTTGTAATTACTGCTATTATTGCTGTTATAGTTTTTTTCTTAATGTAAAGTTTCATGTCTCCTTAAATAAATAATAGACGTCTTTGCAAAAGGAATAGTATCTTTTTAAAAATACTTTTGAATTTTATTGTTGTTCAATTACAGTTTTCTGCCTTTTCCCACCATTCCTCCCTTGTTTCAACCCCCCTTGTTATTGTCCATGTGTCCTTTATAGTTGTTCCTATAAACCCTTCCCTCCCATTATCCCTTCCCCTCTCCTCTGTGGTTACTGTCAGTTTGTTCTTAATTCCAATGTCTTTGGCTATATCTTGCTTGTTTGTTTTGTTGATTAGATTCCAGTTAAAGGGAGATCATACGGTACTTGTCTTTCACTGCCTGGTTTATTTCACTTAGCATAAAGCTGTCCAGTTCAATCCATGCTGTCAAAAGGGAGGGTTACTGCTCCTTCTCTCTTTCTGCTGCATAGAATTCCACTGTGTAAATGTACCATAGTTTTTTGATCCATTCATTTACTGATGGGCATCTAGGTTGCTTTCAGCACTTGGCTATTGTAAATTGTGCTGCTGTAAACACTGGGGTGCATAGGTTCTTTTGGATTGGTGTTTCAGGTTTCTTTGGATATAATCCTAGCAGTGGAGTTGCCAGGTCAAAAGGCAACTCCATCTTCAGTTTTCTGAGGAAATTCCATACTGTTTTCCATTGTGCCTGCACCAGTCTGCATTCCTACCAATAGTGCACTAGGGTTCCCTTTTCTCCACATCCTCCCCACCACTTGTTTGTTGTTTCAAGCCCTTCACTTTCAGTCTGTGTAGTCTTTTGTTCTGAGGTGGGTCCCTTGTAGGCAGTATATATGTGGGTCATGATTTCTTATCCACCCAACTATACTATATCGTTTGTTTGAAGCATTTAATCCATTTACATTTAAGGTTATTATCGAGGAGTACTTATTCTTTGCCATTTTTTGTGCCTGTCTAACTCTTTTTCTTCCTTTTCTTAAAGCAGTCTCTTTAGCATCTCTTACAGAGCTGGTTTGGTGGAGGTGTATTCTTTTAGACTTCTTTTGTCTGGGAAACTCCTTATTTGGCCTTAAAGGGCAACGTTCTCTTTCTTCCCTTTCCATTTTAATTGAGAGCCTTGCTTGGTAGAGTAATCTTGGCTGCAGGACTTTGGTTTTCATTACTTGGAATATTTCTTGCCATTCTCTTCTGGCTTGGAACATTTCCATTGAGCAGTCAGCTGCTAGTCTTATCAGGGCTTCCTTGTAGGTTACTTCCTGTTTTTCCTTTGCTGCCTTTAAGTTTCTCTCTTTGTCTTGGAATTTTGCCATTTTAATTATGATGTGTCTTGAAGTGGGCCTTTTTGGGTTCCTCTTGATTGGGACCCTCTGTGTTTCCTGGATTTGTGTGACTTTTTCTCTCATTGAATTAGGGAAGTTTTCAATCATTATTTTTTCACATAGGTTTTCTATCACTTGCTCTTCTTCTTCTCCTTCTGGTATCTCTATTATACATATATTATTACATTTCATTTTGTCTTGCAGTTCCCTTAACCCCTCTTTGTTCTTTCTGAGCATCTTTTCTTTTTCTTGCTCTCTCTGGGTGTTTTTTTCTACCTTGTCCTTCAGCTTGCTGATTGAATCCTCTGCTTCATCCAGCCTGCTTACAATTCCTTCTAGTGTGTTTTTTATTTCCAAGATTTTGTTGTTCATTTCTTCCTGGGTTTTGTTTATAGTTTCTATTTCCTTTTTCATGTTGATGTAGTTCTCACTCAATTCCTTATAGTTGTCTGTGAGTTCCTTGAGTATCTTTACAACCATTATTTTGAATTCTAATTCTGATAGTTTGCTTACCTTCATTTCATTTAGCTCTTTTAGTGGGGAGTCTTCCATTCCTTTTTATTGCAGGTTCTTTTTTTGTCTCCCCATTTTAGGTGACTCTTTTTGTTTGTTTCTGTGCTTCCTGATGTTTCACTTTGCTAACTGTCTTTGTAGGCTGAACTTCTATGGTAGGAATTCTGTGATGTTCAGTGGTGTGGTCTCTTTGATATCCTTGTCTGGACACTCAAATTTTTCCCTTTCTTCTGTTTCTGTGGACTCTCTTGTTGTACTTGGGTTTTTACCTTTTGGTGGTTCTTTTGTTGGTGGATTCTCTCCTCCAGTGGGTATACTGATGTTCTTAGCTCCCACTATTCTTGTATGTGATCAGTGGCAGGGGGTAGGCAAAATGGTTTAAGACAGTGGGAGAGTATTTTATAGGATTTAAAGTACCAGCAAGTAGAAAAGAGATAGGAGATCCTTTGGATAAGTGTAGTGTTAACTGTGATATTTCACCCAACTAGCCACTTTTTACAAAAGGTGAAAGAGAGATTAGACTCTTATTAAAAGGGAGGATGATTGTGAACAGAACCCAGAAAACAGAGCACTTGTGCAAGGTTGGATGATGAGATATAGTGAGAGTAAAGTGTAGAAAGCAGGCATAGTGTGAGAGAGGATAGAGTTAACCACAGCAATAATAAAGCTCAGGAATAAAGTGAGGTGGGCTAAGATCAGGAAGGGTTACTGTGTAGTATGTACAGTTGTATGGAACAACAATTATTTACAATAGTACTGGAACAATAATATGACATATATGTCATAATCATATGTCAAAAAAATATATGATTTGGATAACCACAATAGAAAGTACCTAATCAAGAGTTGCTTGTTATTGGAGCACAGGTGAAGTGAAAGAAGGAAAATTAAAATAGAATAAAGAGAAAATAAGGAAAACCACTCAGAGAATGCAATTAAACCGAGAAATAAAATGAGGAAAATTAAACATAAGGCAGAAAGATAAAAAATACTAATAAAAGTGGTAAAAATAATGAAAAAAATAATAATACACATAAACAATAAAGTGTTCTATGGGATAGCAAAGTGACATTTGTCTCAGTTTCTCAGTTGTGGAGTTAGCCTTGTGCTCCCCCTTTGGATCTGTCTCTGGACCCTTCCTAGCTCCATGTCTTCTTGTCTCACTTGAGGAGAAAAAAAAGAGAGAGGAAAGAAAAAAATAAGGTTCTTGCTGACTTTAAACTGTTCAGCAAGTTCTGTTGGTCTTTCTAAATGTCACAGGAAGAGGTGGGCTGGACTTCGCTTTTCTCCCTTCCTATGGTTTTGAGAGGATGGGACCAGGTCTGGGCCATCCCCAACCTCCACAGTTACCCGGCCTCTAGCCCAGATCATCCATGAGCTGCCAGGTTCAAATCAGCCACTCAGTCTATGGGTGCACAGTGCCAGTCAATCTAGGGTGTGTGGTTCTACTCAGCCACCAGCCTCTGGGTGAGCTCAGCTGAAATCACCTTTAGGGTGAGCCAGCCACTGCTCCAGAGTTCTTTACAAAGCAGCTGCCCACCATTCTTAACAAGTGCACAGCTTTCCACACAGCCCAACTTTCCAACCAGTCTGGAGACTATCCGAGTCATGGTCTGACACAACCAGCTCCTCCCTTCTCCAGGTGTCACCCCATACTCCAATTGCTCTGGTGCTGGTGATCACGGTCCCAGTGGATGTGTACCGCTTCTGTGTGTCTCCCACTTCATCTCTATTCTCCCCAGTGACTTCTAGCACCCAGGACCCTCCTGGTGCCTGACTGCCTTCCCTGCTGTGGTAGGGGAGGGAGCTAGTGATCTAACTCCCTTCCCCGTATCCTGCGGCAGGTATCATGCCAGGGGCCACAGTGGTGCAGATCCCAGAGACCGTACCATCCCAACACAATCTTCTCACCATCTGTTTTTGAATATCCTCTGCAATTTTTGGCCTCCAGACTTCATATAAGCTGGGTTCCATTGGCTGGTCACTCTGTTCCTCAAAAGATTGGCTAGGTGTTCCAGCTGGTCACAGGAAGAACTGGGCTCTGCTCCCACCTCCCTCACCAGCATCTTGTGCCTCTCAGAATAGTATCTTTATATTTCTAACATTATAATGCCAACTCCATGGGAGCAGAGATTTTGACTCTGCTTTTTACTGTTCTTACTCTAGCACACAGAGCAATGCCTGACACATAGTAAATATTTACTAAATACATTTCCATATGTTTCTTACAGTGTCTGGCTTTGCACATAGATGTTTTCAATAACTATTTATTTTTTCTGGTGCAATGAGACTGTCCCATCATTAAGATTTTTGATTAAAATCTTCTTGGATATTTACAAAACACTTTCTCCATATTGATTTCCATGCCAGTTATTCATCTTTTGATACTGGCCTTGTCTTCCTAACATAACTATGTTCAAATCACTAATTGAATTATTTACCCTACTCTTGGTTTTTCATGCTGACACCAAACATTGCCACATTTGTCTCTAGTGATGTAAAATGAGAGGCACAACCTAATGCATTCTCAATAAAAATTGCTAACTAAATATAATTTATTAATTACTAATTGTTTCTCCACTAAGCACTTTATATTATTTTATTTAATTCTAATAGAAGAACCCTACTCTACAGGTTAGGAAAGTAAGGCTCAGCAAGATTAAGCAATTTACTCGGGACCACATAGCTGGAATTAAAGCCTGAGGTACAATCCACTGGGCTCTACAAATTTCATGTGGTTTGGGAGGTTCTGACAGAGGAGACGGAATATTTTCGTAAGCTGGCATGGTCAAAGTAGTCCTAACTTTGGACCTAACAGGCAACTGAGGCAGAGTAAATAATGGCACTGCGTTTTGAGGGGGTTGGATATAGCAAAAACTCCAAAATTGTTGATAATCACAAAAACATCAGTTGATTCCAATTGATATTGTTTTGTTGACATAGTCTGAGAAATTATTAAACATTGCAACGGAAGTTCCTGCTTTAAGTAATGTTACTTTAGTTTCTGAGAACTAGTTTCTCTTTATTAGTGGAAGAAAATTATTAATATGTAACATTATTATCTCTAACTTCACCCTAGTAAAGGTCAGTTGTTTATTAACATTTTGAATATGGATAATATTTCACTAAGCCTTTTTAACAGGACTTCATGGACTAAATTGACTTTAGTTTTGGTCTGGCATTGAGTCACATCTTTTTCTTATGTCGGAGTGAGGATGAGTGAATCAGTAGTGTTCAGTGAATATCTGAATGCAAAAATTATAACACAATGAAAAACATGAGTTCTATGTATTTGCAATAATTTCTATAGTTTTCACAATTTTGGAGCTGGTGAGAGTCTAGTTGTCCTTGTGTCTTCTAAAATTAACTGTATTTGAAAACTTGGTTTAACTGATTTTTAATTCCTTCTGGTAAGTACTACTAAACCCTTTATCACTGGTACTTTTCAAGAGACAACATAATCAGAGAAAGTTTTAGATTTTTAAAATTTGAAAGGT
>PVKM010018980.1:0-24603 GCA_004027735.1 Carollia perspicillata | reverse complement strand
TCTTTTACTGCCTGGCTTATTTCACTTAGCATAACGTTTTCCAGTTCTATCCATGCTGTTGCATAGGGTAGGAGCTCCTTCTTTCTTTCTGCCACATAGAATTCCATTGTGTAAATGTACCATAGTTTTTTGATCCATTCATTTACTGATGGGCATCTAGGTTGCTTCCAAAACTTGGCTATTACAAATTGTGCTGCTATGAACATCAGGTGCATAGGTTCTTTTGGAATGGTGTTTCAGGGTTCTTGGGATATAATCCTAGCAGTTGAATTGCTGGGTCAAAAGGTAGTTCCATTTTTAGTTTTCTTAGAAAATTCCATGTTTTCCATAGTGGTTGTACCAGTCTGCAATCCCACCAACAGTGAATATAGGGTCCCCTTTTCTCCACAACCTCTCCAACACTTGTTGTTTGTTGCTTTGTTTATGATGGCCATTCTGACCCGTGTGAGGTGGTATCTTATTGTGGTTTTAATTTGCATTTCTCTGATGGCTAGAGATATTGAGCATCTTTTCATGTGTCTCTGAATCCTCTGTATGTCCTCCATAGAGAAATGCCTGTCCAAGTCCTCTGCCCATTTTTTAATTGGGTTGCTTATCTTCTTGAAGTAGAGTCGTGTAAGTTCTTTGTGTATTTTGGAGATGAAATCCTTGTCTGAGGTATCATTGGCAAGTATGTTTTCCCATATCATTGGGTCTCTTTTTATTTTAATGCTGTTTTCTTTAGCTGTGTAGAAGCTTTTTATTTTGATGAGATCCCATTTGTTTATTCTTTCCTTTATATCCCTTGCTCTGGGGGACATATCGGTAAAAATGTTGCTGCATGAGATATCTGAGATTTTCCTGCCTATGTTCTCCTCTAGGATTTTAATGGTGTTACGGCTTATATTTAAGTCTTTTATCCATCTTGAATTTATTTTTGTGTATGGTGTGAGTTGGTGCTCAAGTTTCATTTTTTTGCACGTAGCTGTCCAGCTCTCTCAACACCATTTGTTGAAGAGACTATTTTTACTCTATTTTATGGTGTTGCCCCCTTTGTCGAATATTAACTGACTGTAGTGACTTGGGTTTATTTCTGGGTTCTCTGTTCTGTTCCATTGGGCTATGTGCCTGCTTCTATGCCAGTACCAGGCTGTTTTGATTACAGTGGCCTTGTAATACAGTTTGGTATCAGGTACTGTGACCCCTCCTACGTTGTTTTTCTTCCTCAAAATTGCAGCTGCTATTCAGGATCATTTATGGTTCCATATAAACTTTTGAAGTGTTTGTTCTATATCTGTGAAATATGCCATTGGTACTTTCATAGGTATTGCATTGAATCTGTATATTGCTTTGGGTAATATGGACATTTTGATGATGTTAATTCTTCCAATCCATGAACACGGTATATGTTTCCATTTGTTTGTGTCTTCCTTGATTTCATTCTTCAGTGTTGTGTAGTTTTCTGCATACAGGTCTTTTACCTCTTTGGTTAGGTTTATTCCTAGGTATTTTATTTTTCTTTTTGCTACAGATAAAGCACCTTTATAACATGAGCTAAGATGGGAGCAAGGAGGATTTGTTTGCCTCTCTGAACTTTGATTTCCCTCAGCTACAATCCCAGCTCCTTGCCCTCCAGCACATGGCCATCTGTTTAGTCATGTTGGCCTGGTCTTAGAGGGATGCATGCAAGAAGCTCACCCTGCTGCAACTGTTCTTTAGATGATAGCTGACATTGGCATTCTTTTTTCTTTGATCATATTTCTTCTGAACTTTCTTTGATCCTTTTTTGCTTAAAATCTCTTCCTCCTCAGGAGTCAGCTTGACCTCCTTCTTATGGCCCAGGGGCAGTGCTTAAGTGGAACCCGTACCACCGTACTGTGAATGAGTACAATGCTGTTCTTCACTAGCATCTTGGTGTGGACCGGTTTGTTGTTGGATGCATTGTAGACCGCAAAAATCTTTGTTCTTCATGTACTGCAGGAGATGCCTATGTGCAGCCTCAAGGCATGGTAGTTGTTGTTGCCTCCCCACTGCAAACTGTGTTTATGCAGCAGGGGCCCATCTTAGTGCTGGCAGCAGGCGTCCCAGCTCCCATGTTTGCTTCTTGTGGCAGGTCTTCCTCTTGTGCCCAGTCTTGCTGCACTTTGCTGTCTCGAAAGACACCCATGGCTCAGCACCAGATGGAAAGAGAGTTCGATTTCAATGTAATCCAAGAAATTTAAGGTGGGTTTAGCTCCTTAGAAAAAAAAACTGAAGATGACTCCATAGTCCAACTTTGCTTTATCTCCAGTGGAAAAAGTATCATCAAAAACACATTTCATTGAAAGGAATCAGAAAATGAAGCTATAAGTTCCAAAAGTTCAGAGTTTTTGTTTCTTCCCCAGTCTCTGGGAATTGTTTACATATTTATAGCACAGGTGGCAAACACAAGGCCCAGGAGCCAAATCCAGACCTCTGCCTTGTTTTATCTGGCCCCATACCTTGTTTCTACCCAGTGGCATTCCAAGCTCCTTGCCCTAGTTAAGAAGTAGTTACATTTATACAGTCCTAAAATTACATTCGGCCCTTTGAAGGCAACCGGGAGGCTGATGTGGCCCCTGGTGAAAATGAGTTTGACACCCCCGATGATACTCTCACCCTTGAGTAGCAAGTCAAACTCAGAATTTTAGGAAAACCCAAAGTAGAAAGGATTAGACAAAGGCCAAGTCTTTTTCTTTCTTTAGAAAGAAATCAGATAATAGTAGCATCTGCTATTTCAATCACAAAATCAGATCATGTTTTATTAGATGACATTATGGCAGCAATGATCAGTGTCATCAGTGAAACAAATGTCAGGCTACAGAATTTGCAGCTGAGGGACAGAGGCAGAAAATGGCATGCCACCAAGCTCAGCAGAATGAGTGTAATTAACATGTGTATGACATTTGGGTCACCCCATGGACTGCACAGAGGTAGAGGAGATAAAGTAGGTGACCTTTCACTCTGCCCTTCATCCCTACCATTTTCTGATTCTGTGGAGAAGTGGCTTCTCAGGAAAAAAAAAGGTCTGACCTGATGCATTCAAACGTGACCTCTCTCTACCATCCATTTCTCTAGTGTCAAGTCCACTTCTAAAAGTGGTACTCACGAAAAGTTAACTCTGTGTAAGGGGGGCCAGGTGTCCACTCATATGTAAGTAATTACTTCTAATAAACTATTAGATTACTCATGGATGAAAAGTTGTCACTATCTGACAGGTTTTAGGTATTTTATAGAGAAATAAATAATTCTTAAATAATTTTTAAAAAGAAGCCTTGTCACAAGCAAGGGGAGAGCATCTAGGTACCTTAGATCTACCTTTGTTAGTTGGATATTTTAAACAGGAGCCTAAACAAACAGCAGAAAGAACTTTTAAAGCAGGAAAACTGTCAATATCATCCTGTGAGGGTTTTTGACAGAAACCCAGAAGTGCAAAAATTATTCCATAAATTATTTTACTTCTAGATCTTCTTATTACTAGTGATAAGGAAGGGGTATTTTCTCCAACCTCTAAATTTCCCCACGCCTGTGGTATCCCAAGTACCCCTTCTGGACAGAGGTAGAAAAATCACATTCCAGGATTATTTTTCCAGTCCCTTCTAACATGGTGTTGCACACTGACTCTCTGGTTTTCTAGTCCTCTCTGATTGCATCAATGGGGAAACTGAGTTACATGTATTGGCAGCTTAAATTTCAAAATGGCTATCATCTCTTTGAATCCACAGAAGCACTGATAGGCAGAGTGGGCACGGAAAAGTCACACATAACCTGTGTTCCTAATTCATCTTGTCGGCATGCCAATGTCTGGACACATCTGTGCAGAAAATCCCACCACTATTACACAGGACACAGGGATTTCCCAATTTGTACCTTCATTAAGTTATTACAAACCCATTTTTAAATCACAGAACATTGATGTCTATTCTGTCATCAAAAAATTGCCATTCGCCCAAGGAGTTCTCTGCTTCTTTCTGTTTAACTCCTGTTTCGTGTTGACCTTTGGCTTCATCCTTTTTCCTCCATTGTTCCTTAAGTTTTACACATTTCCAGTCTTGCAGATTTAATGACAGTAAGCTGAGCAGCCCCAACCCACAGGCTGCTTTAATTAGTGTCAATCATGTTCTCAAAGGCTTCTCTTAGCCTGTCCCCAGTGCCTACCTTCCCATTTCAGGCTGATTCCCCACTAACCTGGACCAAGTGTTTCAATTCAGAGGCAGATAGATGTGTATCTAGGAGGTTTGACACTATATGCAAGCAGTTTGAGAAGACAGCCAAATTCTCCAAGTCACTTAGAGAATCTGCGTTGAGGATTGTGCTAGACACTTTCCAACTATATCTCACTTGTTTTCCCCAGCAGTGCTATGACGTTGATAAAAATTATTAGTCTTGTTTTAAGACAAGGAAAATGAAACTCAGAGAAATTAAATATCTTCCCCCGGGTTACATGGCTAGTTAAGAGAGAAAGTAAACTTCAAGACACCAAACTGCCTGCTTTTCTGACCTAACTTGTCAGCTAGCTCGGTAAGATTGCAGGCATTCCTTTTCAATATTATACCACAAATCAAATGCTGTTTCTGGAAAACGTTTGTGAGTGAACAGGGATCTCATTTCCAGACTAATTCCCTCTCCTCTGTGTGAGAGTCAGCACTGATGAATTTGATCCTTCTCACTAGACTATAAATCCCTTAAAAACAAAGATTTTATTTAAACTTAACAACTTCTGTGACCTTTGAACAGAGCCTAACCCAGAATAGTAGGTGATTCAATGACAAATAGTTCTTTCTTCGGCTGGTGTGATCATCAGCCTGGTAACTGAAGGGCCACTGTTCGATTCCCAGTCAGGGCACATGCCTGGGTTTCAGGCCAGGACCCCAGCAGGGGACGCACGAGAGGCAACCACACCTTGATGTTTCTCTCCCTCTCTTTCTCGTTCCCTTCCCCTCTCTCTAAAAATAAATAAATAAAATCTTAGGAAAAAATGTGTTCTTAAGCTGACTTCTCTGCCATTAGGCATGGCAATCATATTTTCATGTTGATTTCTACTATAATGTCAAATATTCACGTTCTCATTTTTAATTACTCTATAATTGGCAATGGATTTCTAATTGTTTAATTTTCTCTTCCCTGTTTTCTTGGACAAATAGTTAATGATGTGTAAAATAAGCAGATGTACTTTTAGAACTGGTAAATCCATTCAGTGAGCTAAAGATCACTTTGGGGGTTAAAAAAATGGACTTTTTTTCTCCATGTAGATTTTTCTTATATCAGTTTTTATAAACCAGGGACCTCCTGTCATCTAGATAAACTTCAGTTCCCAGAAAAGATCACTTATCTTGTGAGCACAGAACTCAGTGGAAAATAAAAGAAAATGCAAATCTAAATTTTCAAAATGTCTAAGAACAAACACTTCAGAAAATTAAATTTTGTTGACCAGGCATTTCCACTTAAATGGCAGGTTGTGGTGCTAGAGAAGTAACATCATAAAATTATATCTACTTGGTACAGCTGCCTAGAACAAAGCAAACTAAATATGGAGGGAAAATGCTATGACACCTCGACAACAGCAAAGGATATGTCATATGTGCTGTAGAAGCATGAGAGAAATATTATGGCTAAAGGTAATAATTGGAAAACTACTTTGCTTCAGTTAAAGCTGTCAGAGTAGATGAAATGGGAAGCAATTTTTAGTTTGATGTTTTTCCCTTCTGAAATGAAAAACCAAACCTGTTGTAGTAAAAAGCCTAATTTAGCTGAGTATGTTTTACTCTTATGCAACTTCCAGGAAATTGAAAAGGTGTTTGTCACCCCTGTTTCCTACAGCATACATTATTGAGCTGTCTCTCTCCTTTTTGCTGTGCTGTCGCAAAAAGTATTTAAATATTGACATTTGCATATTGATTATGTCTGACAGGCAGCTTCATGATGACAGCTCAACTATTTTTTTTCTCAGCTCCCAATATTTTTAAACTTTGTGGCTGTTAGGATATTTCAAAAGAGAACATCCCATCAATAAATCTTTTAGATTTACTCTATGTGAAACCAGAGGAGAAGGGGTTAACTGGAGGCAGAGATCAACTATGAAAATAGTTAGGAAAGTTTCCAACATTATTAACTGCATAATAAATGATACTACTATTACTATGAATTCCATTACTTTTGGAAAATTACATCTTGCTACAGCAGGGCAGCAATAGGCCTGGTGAAGTTGCTTGTGTTGGGCGTGGAGGGAAAGAGACTCGTTCCTTGGCACAGTTTACTTGAATCCTTCAGGACAATATGATTTCGTCTCTGTCTTTGAATTTAACCTCTAATTCCAAATGAATGGCAAAACTTAAGAGCAATATTTTCCTAGTTATAAAAAATGAGATTGTTTTGTTTTTAAAAACTCAGGTAGCTTGTAAATATATCTGTCTATTCTGAGTAATAAGGTGCTGGATTCTAAAATGTAGGTCTATTTTTCCGTCCAACAATTGCCTACAATGTTCAGAATTTAACTTGATTTTAAACTGATTTTGCACACTTATACCTAAAGCCCATTCAAGTGATCAGAATGCCTTTTGTAAAATAAAAAAAAGAATAAAAAGTTGTATTAGTTATAGTAGTAGAAATGGCCTAGAAATTATAGCCAGAAATTATATGGCCTAGAAAACATAGCCATGTAAACATGAGTTTTAAACAACTTTTCCAAGCATTAAAAACTTAAAGAAATCACATAATTATTTATACCAAAGGCACTAAAAGATACTGATTTTATCAAGGTTTATATCACAATCACAAGAAAAATTAGCGTTCTACTTTCTTTAGGACTCAGTTATCATAATCCAACTCTCCAGAGCTCAGCCTTAGAACCTACCTTAAATTTCAAACTGAAGGAAACTCAAACACTGAGATTCAAATGCGGAAGAGAAGCAAGAGGCAGGGAGCAGGTGAGGGAAGATGGGCTCAAGAAGTAGCAGAAAGTTCAGTTAACAATGATCAAGAGAATCATTATTAATATCAGACCAACATCTCCCCACTGACAGAAGTCAGCTCATTGTGTGAGATTTCTTATTTACAAACACAAAATAGAAATGTAGTTTATACAGAAGTAAACCTGGTCGTTGGGTAACTTGTCCTTCTATAGGGGTTCCAAGAAGGATAACTTACGTGCCTATGTAAATACTAACGAATTTTTTAACTGCTGCTGTTTCATTTCATATAGATTCCAGCGTCACTCCTTATATCCTAGAGTAAGAGTATATTAATTAGTAAACTGCAATGGGGCTCATGTACAAATATTTATACTCTCTCAATAAATACTAAAGTAGAATTAGTCCGTTACATCAGAAAATTCCTCCCAATTGTAATTGTCATATGAGATATGTGCAAGTTAACATTGGCATGATAAATGCCAAATAAATTAATAACTATCAGTCACTATATTAAAAGTTAGCAGAAAAAAACATTAATACACCATTTGAGAAAATGTAGTTCCCACTTTGTTTATTCCATCATGGAGAGATGGGTTGCTTTTTTTCATACTTTTGGGATTTACATAAATTTATAGCACATACATGTTCAACAACTTACCATTTAATTCCTTTTGTTTCTTCTCTACTTGATATTACTTTGTCCTTTTTAAAATTAAAGCTAGATACATGCTGAAGTCTGAATAAAACCCTTCAAAATTATTTTTTAAGTATTATATTTCTAGGACCATAAACAACAATGATTATTCACCACTGTTAAAGTGTATTGCCACTAGCAGCATTAAAAATAAAAACAAAAACCACATAGAAAGTCTGTCTTGCTAGTAAAACAGTCCTTGGGGTGAGGAAAGATATAAAGTGAACATTTGAATATCAAGTAATGTTTCATAACAGCATATCTGCATATAAATTTTAAGCCTTGGAAAGCAATAAATATTGCACTTAACATTTTCAACCTAAGTTTCAAAGAAAATTTTACTTTTGGCTGAATACAGTCGCCACACATACAGAGTCCCATTCGACACACTAAAAAAGGCTGATCCAAGGAATGACTAATATTTATTTTTGCACATTCAGCTAAAAGCTCACACATTTTTAACTATACAACTTTATTGAAAAAACGTTTGCCAATTGCAGCAACATGAACGTGTTTAAGCACCCACATTGCATATTACTTTATGCTATGAATTAGCTTAAATCTCAAGATGCATGAAAGAGATCTTTTTAAGCTCCAATCTCTCAGTTTTCTAATTGCATTTGTAATAAAGCTGTTACCATCCCTTTTAAATGGTAATAATTGCTGTAAGACACACAAGGTCAGTCTGGGAAAAGTCCAGCCATTGTTAACATAACAGGAGCAGATTGCATGACATCGATCTAGCCTGGCAGCCAAGGAGAGTGGACTGGAATGCACATGCATGGACAGTCACTTCACTGTACTAGTCAGTGGAGTCAGTAGATGCCATTGAGTGAGCATGGGTACTGGTGACCATCACATTCAAATGACTGAGCAAGTAGAGCAATGAATCTGCATCAAATTTTGCATTAAGCTTAAATATTCCTCTGCGGAAACTATTCGGATGATTCAGAAGGCCAACAGCTATGGGCCACTGGTGATTGGCAAGCCTCCTCACAATACACCTGCTCATGGATTACATCTTGTGCAGACTTTTTTGGCAAAAAATCCAATCATCCAGGTGACTCAGCCCCAGTAAAAGCCCAGATTTGGTGCCCTGTGACTTCTGGCTTTTCCCAAAATTAAAATCACCTCTGAAAGGGAAAAGATTTAAGACAATTGATGAGATTCAGGAAAATACAACAGGCAGCTAAGGGAGATTTGGGAGAACTGTGTGAAGTCCCAAAGTGCCTACTTTGAAAGGGACTGAGGCATCATCGTCTTATGTACAATGTTTCTTTTTTTATTATATTTTATTGATTATGCTATTACAGTTGTCCTGATTTTCCCCTCTTGCCCCACTCCCCATAGCATCCCAACTCCCTCAGGCAATCCCACACCACTGTTCATGTCGATCTGTTATGCATGTAAGTTCTTTGGCTGCTCCATTTCCTATACTGTACTTTACATCCCCATGGCTATTCTGTAACTACCTACTTGTACTTCTTAATCTTCTCACCTCATCACTCATTCCCCTATACCCCTCTTCCATCTGAAAACCATTAAAATACTTTCTAATACATGAGTCTGTCTCTGTTCTTATTGTTTGCTTAGTTTGTTTTTTAGATTCAATTTAGACAGATTTTTTTTGCCATTTTATTGTTCATAGTTTTGATCATCTTCATTTTCTTAAATATGTCCCTTTAATATTTCCTATAATAATGGTTTGGTGAAGATGAACTTCTTTATCCTCCCCCCAGCCACCCCACAGGAAGCCCTTTACCTGCCCTTCAATTCTAAATGGATTCTTTTTTCTTCTTCTTGTTCTGATTGGTTGTTTTTGCTTCCTTATGTTACAAATCACTGATTTGATTCTTGGTTTTTTACACCCTGCTATTGTTTCCCTGTAAATTGTTCTTTATTTCAATTAGTAGTTTCTGACTGGATCTTTTTATGCCATTGAGATCCTCACTAAATTCCTTGAACCTCCTTATAACCAGTGTTTTGAACTCTGCATTTGATAAATTGCTTATCTCCATTTCATTTAGCTCTTTGTTCTGGAGTTTTGATCTGTTTTTTCATTTGGGCCATGTTTCTCTGTCTCATTTTGGCAGCCTCCCTGTGTTCATTTCTATGTATTAGGTAGAGCTGCTATGACTCCACGTCTTGGTAATATGGCATAATGTAGTAGGCGTCCTGTAGGGTCCAGTAGCACATCATCCTCTATTACCCAAGTTGGGTATTTGAAGTGCACCCTTTGTGTGGGCTGAGTACACCATCCTCTTGTAGTTGAGCCTTGGTTGATGTTGGCAGATGAATGGGAGGGATTTACCCAGGTCCATCAGCTGTAAGAATTGGCTGTGACTACTTATCACCAACCACCACCCTCCATGGAACATCGGCTCTGCAGGGGCAGTGTGGTGGTGCTTCAACATGGTCAGTAGCTGCCCAATGGGTGTGCCAACCCTGAGGGTTCCCAGGTGGTATAACCCAAGGTCAGACCCCACCTGTGTTTTGCCCAAGGCCACCCACCTGAGCTATAAAGCAATCTGAGATGGCTGCTACTTATGCAAGGCTTGGAGATTCCTAGGTGAAGCCAAGCTGTGAATCTAGGCTGGCTGCTGCTAGTGCCTGGCCTGGGGCTCACTGAGACTGTTGTTGCTTGTTTGAGAGGATTTAGGAAGTTGTGAAGCCTGAGCCAAGACCAGCATTCATATGGGAAAGCAGCTTCGGTGGGCCCATAAGTTTGCTGGGGCAGGGTCTCTGGGGATCTCCAAGGCAGGTGAAACAGTGTTATCTGGGTTGATGGAGTCTCAGATATGGCACCAGCTTGCCAGCTCTGTGGCTCTGTCAGGTGAGGATTTAGCAAAAAGAGCAATGGCCTCTGCTCACCTTGATGCCAGATACCAGTTTCTCCCTGTATACCACTGATGCCCTTCAAGCTGCTACCCCAGTGCTGGAGGTCAGAGGGAGTGAATCTGAGTAAGTCTGCGTGGGGGTTCTTTAAGAGGAACTGCTTGAAACCTCAGTAGTTTTTGCCACCAACTCAATCCCCACTGGTTTTGGCAGCCAGAAGTTATGGGGACTTATCTTCTTGGCACTGGAACCCTGAACTGGGGGGCTTGGTGTAGGGCTGGGCCTACTTTGTCCTGAGATATACCTCCCAAATTTTTGTCCACCACACATGGATGTGGGACCAGCCTGTTTCATGTGTCTGCTCCTCCTACCTATCTGGATAGATGTGGTTTCTTTCATTCCTTAGTTGCCCCCCTTCTATTCAACTTGACTTCTGATGTTTCTGCATGATTGTTGTTCTATATTTAAGTTGTAATTGAAATGGTTCTGTGAAGAGGTGAGCCATCTTTGCCTATGCTACCATCTTGACTGGGAGTCTCCAATGTTTCTTGTATCTTATATCTTTTTCAATAAATATCTCTATTCTTCACATTACATGGCTGGATACTTCCTAGACACACATCAGTATATTTAATAATTGGTCTTGATAATTAAAGAGCAATAAACCACCTAGAGCACACTTACAGGTTTGGCCTGGTTCACAGAGATTTTTTTCAATTCTTTATGCAATGGACTGCATCAGTGAAGAAACCAGATGTACCAATATATACACCCAAGGCAGAAGTGGGCTCGAGTGGGCCTTCCATTGGCAGAAGAGAATTCTGAGAGCCAAGATCCTCTTTGTGAGCCCCTTGCAAGTGTGGACAAACTGGTTTTGACAAACTTCCTGACAGAATCTTCTAACATCACCGAATATAACCCAACCCATGGAAGAGGATCCTAGAATTTGAGAACCCACAAATTACCAGCTACAACAAAGACAAAGGGTGAGAATTTGATTATGGAATTGTGGCAGTGATCCAAAGTTCCAGTCTTGCTGGCCAGCCCTGATGAAGAACTCTCACAGAGTGGTGATCACCTTCAATGATGACATCCCAAGCCACCTGAAGGAAATCAAGATGTGGTATTCCTGATTTGTTCAGCAGCATCTCTTACAGGATACTCGCTGTCTGTTAATTGCACTCCACAAACATGGCTCTGGAAGTGTAAAGGAAACCTGTCTTTGTCGCCATCCTCAAACGAGCTGAAGCTGGTACACTCAAATCTTCAGGATGACTGTCAAGACATCTGGATGAAATTCATAAAGTATTTAAAAAGCATAAGTAACTCAGTGTCTCAGAGCAGAGTCCAAGAAATGTTCATTACTACCTAACTAGTCTTCACCCGGACTCTTCCACATCCCAGGTGAAGTTAATGTTTTTCCCAATGAGGATTTGAAATCTTTCCCGGCTACCGATATTTTCTTCTCCTTGTGTCTGTAGAAGAAATTTTTCTTATCTTCTGGAAAGTACCAGTCATCAAAGAAGTTGAATCATTCTATCTGTTCTCTCTCTTAACCTAGCTCTGTATTTCCTTGGGAGTAATAATGCTTCGATATTCACTAATGCTTTGGGAGCAGTGCTCGTGGTGACATTATAGAACACACTGACCATGAATAATGAGAATCCACTGTATCTCCATCTCTTGCAATTTAAAGGTTTTCAGGTTAGTTCAGTCTCTGACAAATATTTATGTGATTTATTATTGTAATCCAGATTTATAAAAATAAATTAGTGCTACTCAGTCTAGTATGCATAAATCTAATATATTAGCACTGTTAACAAAATATTAGCTTATCTTAAACAAATACTTAGCTATTTCATTGTAAGTTCAAAAGCTCTTTTTTTTTTCTTCTCAGATGCAATGTTCATGAATCTAGTGGATTCATGAACTTTGGAAAGGCCATATATGCTATGCATCACTACCTACAACTTTTGAAATATGAAAGCACATTTTATCAAAAGTTTGTCCTTGGCACAGACTGAGGGAGGCCTTCAATTTCTAAACTTTATATGGTTGCATAAATTACAAAAAAAAAAAAAAGTAACAGGTAATGTAACAAGCTGGCAGCCAGGTAGCCCATGGCCTCCAGGAGCGAGCTTCTCACTCTTGTCCACCTGGTGGTGCACTGGCCCATGTGTTCACAGGTTCTCTCACCCACCCTGGAACATGTGACTATGTGGCCCCAGCAGTCAAATGGCCCATGGCCATGTGGGATCCACACTCAGGCTCCAGGAGGAAGCTTGAAATGAACAGCAGCTGGAAACAAGCTAAGCTACCTGAGTGGGGACTCAGATCGCTTAGCAACCACCTGCAGGCTGCAAGAACTGTACCTTAACTTAGAGCAGGAACTCTGGATACTGGCTTTTGTCTTTGCTTTGCTAAGGACAGTTGGACTTCTTCCACAGCAAAAAGAGAAGATGGTCTTTGAGACAAGAGTCTGCCATTCGCCCAGTTTCTGCAGCACCTGAATAAAACCTCTCTTCTTGTGAACCATCATCTGCCTCATGAGTTTGGCTTTTATGGAGACAGTCAACCAAACCTGTGTTTTTGTTCAGTTATAATTCTCTATACTCATCTCGTAAATTCATGTACTGGTGGAAGACCTTGGCAAAATCAAGTATCAGTTTGATGCATCTATAATTTTTTTTAATTCTCACCCAAGGTTATGCTCATTGATTTTAGAGACAAGGGAAGGGAGGGAAAGAGAAGGAGAGAGAAACATTGATGTGAGAAAGAAACAAATATCAGTTGCCTCTGATACATTCCCTGCCCAAGACTGAACCCTCCATATACTCTGACCAGGAATCAAACCTGCAGCCTGCAGGTTTACTGGATGATGCTCTAACCAGTGAGCCACAATGGCCAGAGATAAAATATTCTTTACTTGATTTCTTATTAACAGCAACCAGGAATGTTTTTAAACCTTGGAGACAGCTTTCATAATGTAAACACCTTCTCTGTTTACCAATAATTGGCCAGCTCTGATTTGTTTCACAAATAAGTTCACTGGCAAATAGTTTGGGGCATGCTGTCCTTTATACAATAGACCAAAATTTTCTGTATATCATACTTTTAAGAAATAGACTTTTGGCTGTTTCTTAAGGGAAAAATATAGATAAGTGGTTGTTATTTATAACTTGTAACCCTGTTGTGAGCACCTTGCATTACGATGTCATTTTGCTAAAGATTTCAAATCTTGGCCTGGAGGACTAGACTGATTTAGTTTGAGTCTGTAACTTAGCATTCAAGCAGTGACTAATATTTAAAAAATTAAAATATCAAAGTTTAAATCCTAGACTTAAATTGAGCTAAATTTAAACATATTTCAGAAGATATTTTAATAATTATATGGCATCCTTCTTCCTTTCTCTCAGATAATATGTGTAGTAAAGATATTAAATATATATGCAGCATAGATTTTTCTAAATTTTTCTAAAGTTCAATTTGGTATATGAGGTTTGTCCAGAAAGTATTCAGCCATCTGTATGAAAAATAGAAACATTTATTGAACAAGATACAAGAAACATTGTACATATGACAATGACATCTCAGTCTTTTTGAATTAGGTACCTTGAGACGTCACACAGGTCTCCCAGTGGCCATCAGCTGTCCTGTCATATTTTGTTGAATCTCATCAATGGTCTAAAACCTCTTCCCTTTCAAAGGTGATTTTAGTTTTGGGAAAAGCCAGAAGTCACAGGGTGCCAAATCTGGGCTGTAGCAGGGCTGAGTCACCTGGATGATTTGACTTTTCACCAAGAAACTCTGCACGAGATATGATACATGAGTGGGCACGTTGTCTTGATGAAGCTCCCAATCACCAGTTGCCCATAGCTATGGCCTTCTGAATCATCAAATAGTTTCTGAGGAGGAATGTTTAAGCTTAATGCAAATTTTGATGCAGATTTGTTGCTCTACTCACTCAGTCATTTTGAACTCAACAGCCACACAGTATAGACGCTCACTCAGCAATGTCTACTGCCCCCACTGACTAGTACAGTGAAGTTGTCATTGTTCACACATGCACATTCCAGACCCCTCTCCTTGGCTGCCAGGTTACATCAATGTTGTGCAAATCATTTTCATTATATTAACAATGGTTGGACTTTTTCTGGACATATTTCATATTTTTATAGTTCTATTGTATATACCTGTATGTTTGTGTGAATGGGATTTGTGAATATTCACTCATGGAGAAATGTCAGTATTTTATAAATAATGAAAATTTTTTCACCTAAGACACTCCTTCCTTATTCCTACATAATTTGCCAAATGCAAATATTTTTATAATCCTCTTAAGACGCAAAGGTTTTCCACATTGGTAATGATAGTAAAATGTGAATAATAATCATTGCCATAATTCTTAAGCACATGCTATATGCTAGATGCTGAATTAAGACTTTGATGTACATTACAGAAATGCTAATGCTAACAGTACAAATAGATATTGCCCCCATTTTACAAATGGGAAAGGTTAGTTTGACTAATAGGCACTCATATGAAATATGAATTGATGCAAAGAGCCATTTTATTTTCTGCTTATTCAGTCACAGAGTTGAGCTCTAAAATGATTAACTTACTCTCTAGATCTAAATGTGCTCTCTTCTCCCCTACCCATTACTCCATTTTGCATGAGAAAATGCAACCAAGAGAAGTAAAGTGATTTGTTCAACATTCCTTAGCTAGTGGAAAACCTTGAAATTTAAATTTATTGCCAGTTGTACATGTAACAACATACAATTGATTGAGGTCTTAGTCAGATGCAATAAATGGGAATTCTTTGTTCCATATCAGAACTACAAGGTTCAGTGCCTAGCTTAATTTCACTTATTCGAAGTTATAGAGAGTTTAATGCTGTACAAAAATATATGGAAAGAATCATTTTGTCAGATTTTAAGACTGCTTTGGAAGACACAGAACTGATTTGAAAGAATATCCCCCTAAGCCCACTTTAAAATTCTTACTGTATTTATTTCTTCTTTATTCAAATAGCTGATCTCCCCATTATTAGGACTTTGTATGGAATTAATTCAGCTTCTTGGCCTGACCGTAGACACTGGTCCCTCTACTCTGGTCTGAGCATCCCTTTGAAGTCATTATTGTCATCTCTCTGTAGTCCACTGGCCCTCTGGCAGCACAATGACCCAAGGCTTACTTAAATTCAGATCTCTGCTCTCTGTGGCTAAGCAGCCTTTGGATAAACTGCATTTACCAACAATTAGCATGCATCTCCTTCAAAGTCTGCCTTTAGAAAAGTCCGACATACAGCACTGGTGAGTAGCTCAGTTGGTTAGAGCATCCTCCCGATGCACCAAGTGTGCAGGTTCCGTCACAGTCACAGCGCACACAAGGAGCAAGCAATAAATGTCTGGATAAGTGGACAATAAATTTGCATTTCTCTCTCTCCCTTCCTTTCTCTCTCTCTAAAATCAACACATTATAAATAAATAAATAAAATATCCCAAGGTGAGAGGTTGCCAGTTTCATTCCCAGTCAGGGGCACATGCCTGGGTTTTGAGTTTGGCCCCCCCTTGGGGCACATATTAGAGGCAACCAATCGATGTTTCTCACATTGATGTTTCTCTCACACTTCCCCCTCCCTTCTTCTCTCTTTAAAAATAAATAAATAAAATATTTTTAAGTAAATAAATAAAATGAAGTAAAATAAAAATACTAACATACAAAGAGAAAAATCATTGTCTGGAAGAAATTAGAATATTGAATTTGTTGCCTCTTTTTCTGTTTAGTGACTGAGAGTAATTCATTTCCTTGACATTTGCTGTGCTATTATTAATTCAAAAATATTAAAATAGCTTAACTAAAATTGAGAGCCCATATGATAAAATAAATGGACTAATGCATTAATTGAGATATAAATATTTCCATAAAAATTCCAGTATATTTAGCTATTAATTATACCATTACATGCAGAAACAAATATATATATATACTCTTCGAACTTTAATATTTAAAATTTCATTTAACGGCTTTTATATTGTTTATGTTTCACATGTATTTTAAAAAATTAACTTTCCCTGCAATACTATCCTAAAATAGCTTACTTTTTATCAAAAGTTTAATTATTGCACCACAGTCATTAATTTTGGCTTTATAAATGGGCATTTCAATCTATAGTCCAGCTGTTACCTTAAGCTACAGTAAAGTTTTCCCCTCTGTACACAACAATCTGTTTCTATAATAACATGTGGCTTCCAATCCTCTAACTACCTCCCTAAAGACAACTTACAATATCCTAAAAATCACCACTACTGAAATAATCAAGAGCCTGAAACAAAATAAACCTGCTTGCCATTCTTTCTCAATATTATCTAAACCTTAACATAAGGCGTAAAAAACTTTAACATAGTTGTTTTCTTGCAGTAGATGACTATTTTATAAGAACATAGCTGACCCTGCCCCATCTTCTTTTACTAATACAGAGCTTTCTGTCTTGCCTCTGTATCTTTTTGTGTTTGCTTATTGTCTTTATTTGCTTTGATTTGATTTTTTTAATTATATTTTTATTGATTATGCTATTACAGTTGCCCTGATTTTGCCCACTATGCCCCCCACCAACAAGCACCCCCCACTCCTTCAGGCAATCCCCCCACCATTATTCATGTCCATAGGTCATGCATATAAGTTCTTTGACTAGTTCATTTCCTATACTGTACTTTACATCCCCGTGACTATTCTGTGACTACCTATTTATACTTAATCCCCTCACCTCTTCCCTGATACCCACTCACATCTGGCAACAATTAAAATGCTCTCAATATCCATGATTCTGTCCCTGTTCTTCTTGTTTCTTTAGTTTTTTAGATTCCATTGTTTTTTTTTAAGATTTTATTTATTTATTTTTAGACAGAGGAGAACAGAGGAAGAAAAAGAGGGAGAGAAACATCAATGTGTGGTTGCCTTGCCTCTCACTCCCAGACATGTGCCCTGATTGGAAATCGAACCAGCAACCCTTTGGTAGATTCAATTGTTGATAGATATGTATTTGTTGCCATTTAATTGTTCATACTTTTGATCTTTTTGTTAAATAAGTCCCTTTAACATTTCATATGGTAATGGTTTGGTGATAATGAACTCCTTTAGTTTTTTTTTTTTCTTTTCTGGGAAGTTTTTTATCTGCCTTCTCTTCTATTCTAAATGATATTTTTCCTGGTAGAGCAATCTTGGCTGTAGGTCCCTGCTTTTCATGACTTTGAATATTTCTTGCCAATCCCATCTAGCCTACAAAGTTTCTTTTAAAAAATCACCTGACATTCTAGTGGGATCTCCCCTGTAGACAACTAACTTCCTTTCTCTTGCTGTTTTTAAGATTGTTTCTTTACCTTTAACCTTTGGCATTTTAATTATGATGTGTCTTGGTATTGGCCTCTAGGAATCTATCTTTTTTGGGACTCTCTGTGCTTCCTACATTTGCATGTCTATGTCCTTCACCAAATTAGTTTTGATTTTCTTATAATCATCTTTAATACCATTACTTTGATTTATATATTAGACACTTTCTCAATTTTTAATCATAATGCTACTTTTGGTATTATTTTAACTGCAAATAGTCTTACTCTTCATTTCATTTTCTACCATAGAAAGCATCTTTAACTACATTGTATGTCCTTGAATTGGTTTCTCACTCTCCTTATAACAATACATCCTGCTTGAGCACCGTGGTTCTTAACTGACACAAAAATCAAGTCCTAACCAGATGTTTCTGGAATACTCACTGTATGCAAAGCACTGTGCTAAACAATGGTTATTTTGTGACTAAAATAAACATATTATCTTCCTCTCAAAGTTTATAAACCAGTGAAAAACAAAGAATAGACAGTCTACATAACAAATAAATATATAAATGTTTAAATTGTAAAAATCTCTGTGGGGGAAACTCACAGGGTACAGTGACAGAAAGTAAACACTGGTACTTACACAGATTAAGAGTATTGGAAGATTATGCTGATGAGGCATCACTTAAACTAAAACTGAAAAGATGAAAAGAAGTTTCCCCTTGAGAGGACATACAGAGGGCCCAGAGACATATGAAAGGATGATCAGCATCACTAGCCATCAGAAAGACGCAAATTAAAACCACTATAAAAAAAAAACCCACAATAAGATACCACTTCACACTGGTCAGAGTGGCCATCATAAGCAAATCAACAAACAACAAGTATTGGAGAGGTTGTGGAGAAAAGGGAACCCTGGTGCACTGTTGGTGGGATTGCAGACTTGTACAGCCACTGTGGAAAACAATATGGAATTTCCTCAAAAACCTAAAAATGGAACTGCCTTTGGAGCCATCAATTCCACTGCTGGGATTATATCCCTAAGAATCCTGAAACACCAATTCAAGAGAATGTATGTACCCCCATGTTCATAGCAGTACAATTTACAATAGCCAAGTGCTGGGGTCAGCTTAGGTGCCCATCAGTTAATAAGTGGATAAAAAAAACTGTGGTACATTTACACAGTGGAATACTACACAGCAGAAAGAAAGGAGGAGCTCCTACCCTTCATGACAGCATGGATGGAACTGGAAAGCATTATGCTAAGTGAAATAAGCCAGGTGGTGAAAGACAAATACCATATGCTCTCAGCTATAAGTGGAACCTAATTAACAAAACAAACAAGCAAGCAAAATAGAACCAGAGACATTGAAATAAAGAACAAACTGACAGTAACCAGAGGGGAGAGTGGAGGGGACAATGGGGGGACAAGGGGGAAAGGTTGTCAGGAACATGTGTAAAGGACACATGGACAGAGCCAAAGGGGGATAGGATCGAGGGCAGGGGGTGGGGATGGCTGGGATGGGAGTGAGTGGTGGGGGAAAAATACAGACAACTGTACTTGAACAACAATAAAAAAGACACAGAGAGAGAGAAAAGAAATTACTCCTTGAAAACAGAAAATAGCGGAAGTTTAGGAAAAAAAGATATAAGGCCTGTACAAATGGGTGTCCCAAATATAGAGTATAGATGGCTATCTCTGAAATATTAAAGGTGTCTGGCTGACTGGGACATAGCAGTCAAAGAATGAGAAGATAAGTTTGGAGAGGTAAGCAGGAACTTTGTACTTTATAGTAAAGGATTTAGAATTATTTTTTATAAGTACAAAATAAACCTTTGGGAAATGTTTAAGTCAGTAAATGGATTCCCACACTCATATATATAGATATGTAGATATATACACATTCATATATACATGAATTTTTTAAAATATATTTCATTCAATAAGCTATTACAATTGTCCCATTCCCCTCCTTTATTCCCCTCCACCCTGCATACCCCCTCCCACCTGTATTCCCCACATTTAGTTCATGCCCATGGGTCATACATATAAGTTCTTTGGCTTATTCATTTCCTATACTATTCCTAACCTCCCCCTCTCTATTTTCTACCTACCATTTATGCTACTTACTCTCTGTACTTTTTCCCCTGTCTCCACCTCCCACTCCCCTGTTGATAACCCTCCATGTGATCACCATTTCTGTGATTCTGTTCCTGTTCTAGTTGTTTGCTTAGTTTCTTTTTGGTTTTTTTTTATGTTCAGTTGTTAACAGCTGTGAGTTTGTTGTCATTTTTCTGTTCATAGTTTAGATCTTCTTTTTCTTATATAAGTCCCTTTAACATTTCATATAATAAGGGCTTGGTGATGATGAACTCCTTTAACTTGATCTTATCTAGAGAGCACTTTATCTACCCTTCTATTATAAATGAAAGCTTTGCTGGATAGAGTAATCTTGACAGTAGGTCCTTGCCTTTCATGATTTGGAATACTTCTTTCCAGCCCCTCCTTGCCTGCAAGATATATAGATAGATAGATAGATAGATAGATGATAGATAGATAGATAGATAGATAGATAGATAGATAGATAGATAGATATAGATATAGATATATAGATAGATAGGTATAGATATAGATATAGATATAGATATAGATATTTTTTTTTAGAAATCAGCTAATAGTCTAATGGGAACTCCTTTGTAGGTAACTATCTCCTTTTCTCTCGCTGCTTTTAAAATTCTCTCCTTATCTTTAATTTTGGGTAATGTAATTATGATGGGCTATGGTGTGTTCCTCCTTGGGTCCAACTTCTTTAGGACTCTCTGAGCTTCCTGGACTTCCTGACAGTCTTTTTGGCCAGATTGGGGAAGTTCTCCTTCATTATTTGTTCAAATAAGTTTTCAATTTCTTGGTCTTCCTCTTCTCCTTCTGGCACCCCTATGATTCAGATGTTGGAATGTTTAAAGGTGTCCTGGAGGTTCCTAAGCCTCTCCTCATTTTTTTGAATTCTTGTTTCTTCATTTTCTTCTGGTTGAGTGTTTCTTTCTTCCTTTAGCACCAAACCATTGGTTTGAGTACTGGTTTCCTCTCCTTCACTGCTGGTTCCCTGTAGATTTTTCTTTATTTCACATAATGCAAACTTCATTGCTGCCCGGGTCTTTTTCATGGAAGTGCCCAGTGAGTTCCTGGAGCATCCTGATAACCAGTGTTTTGAACTGTGCATCTGATAGGTTGGCTATCTCTTTATCACTTGTTGTATTTTTCCTGGAGCTTTGATCAGTTCTTTCATTTGGGCCATTTTTTTTTGTCTCAGCACACCTGTTACATGGTAAGGGGAGGAGCCTTGGGTGTTCACCAGAGCAGGGCAACATTTGTTGAGGCATTGTGATGCTGTAAGTGGGGGGAGAGGTCTGAGAG
Source organism: Carollia perspicillata (assembly GCA_004027735.1). Lineage (NCBI taxonomy): Eukaryota > Metazoa > Chordata > Mammalia > Chiroptera > Phyllostomidae > Carollia > Carollia perspicillata. Next base: position 3,417 of record PVKM010018980.1, on the reverse strand, counting down.
GCAATAGTGCTGCTTGCTCTGCTCTCTGCCATTTTCAGTGAGTTCCCCTGCTACTCACAATCTAATTGGTCCCTTCTGGTGCTGATTCTCAGGTGAGTGGGTTTATGTACATTCTGGGACCCCATGGGTCTCTCCAATGACCTCTCCTGTGAGGCTGGGAGTTCTTCCCACTGCCACCTCATCCCCCACAGGTGTTTTCAGTCAGAGGTTTCAGGCTTTATTTATTTGCTGGAGCCCTGGGTTATACGGTCTGTCTGACTCCCCAGTTGTTCCTCCTGGCTTATTTGCCTGTGAATGGGGGACCACCCAGTTTACCAGCCACCACCTTGCCCACCCAGGTCCTCCAGCAGCTGCCTTTCCTTGAGTCCTCTTCACCCCGGTTCCCCGTCTCCACCACTCCTACCAGTCTGGATGAATGTTTCTTCTTTAACTCCTTGGTTGTCTGACTTCCATACAGTTCAATTTTCTGACAGTCCTGGTTGTTTTATTTTTCAGTTTGTTGTCTTTCTTTTGGTTGTGAGAGAAGGCACAATGTGTCTTCCTACACCTCCATCTTGGCTGGAAGTCCCTGAAATTCTTGAACACTGTGATTGTTCTTTGGAAATCGACTGGAGATGGACAATGATGGGAGCAAAGAGGCCTGTTGGAAGACTATATTCTCCATTACCCAAGTGGCCTATATGTGGAACATTTAACTTGGAAATGGAGTTTCTCCTAGGATGTGGTAGATGGTACAGCTGTGTCAAGAGAACATTTTCTCCTATTTTTAGTACATATCACTGAAGCTTTCCCTTCACTCGTTCTTCATTGATTCCTCCTTGTAATCAACCCCAAAGGGAAACCAATGTTTGTTTCTGCTATATTCATCTATATTGCATTAAATTACCTGTGAAAACAACTGGGTATTAGTTTGAGTTTACATATGCTTGATTATACTGACATCCTCACTGTAGTTCTATTTGTGATACAGATGCCATCATAGCATTTTTGTATGCAGACTTCTGAGTTCTAGGTTATCATCCCTGATTTCCTTTAAATACACACTGCTCTATTTGTAATGCCCAGAGCACTTCATTATTACCACCATTGAACAGGACTGATAACATAATAATAACAAAGTGAAAATGCATTGATTAAAGTATATGGATATATAAAAACACACAGTTATTAATGCTAAAAGGAAAGGTTCTGTGAGAGAGAGAAAACAATAGAAAGAAAATTGGTCAACACTGGCATTAATTAGGATACTTAACAACTGAGGGTATCATTTTAAAAAAAGAATTAAATAATTATCCAGTTTTTCTTTGTTAACTATAATTTGGATAACCACAAAGTTTATAACTAATAACTGAAACTTCTTCATTATGAAATATTTAGAGCTTAAAATGTGTAAATGATAGAAAAGTATTTGAAACTAACTGATGAAAGCAATAAATGTTTGATGGACAACTTCTATATGAGAGAAAGAGACTGCCACTGTGAGAATTTCAAAGATGAATCACTGAAGTGGGGCAACCAGAAAATACATACTTCCTGACATAAAACATAGAGAACTTCCAATACCACTTGTAAAGTTTCATTTCCAACAGTATTGAACCTAAATCTAATAAAAACTTTAGTGCTAACTCCAGTTTAAAATAAATACCAGGGACAGAATAATAATTTAAATGTCAGATCAGATAAGGTCAGAATGTGGGTATTTCACAGGACAACAAATCCAGTTTCTTAAAAAGTTTACTGGCAAAATACATTTTAAAAAGAAAGAGGCAATTGACCAAAGGGAAATGATATTTGCAAACAACAGTTCAAACAAAGATTTAATATCCAAAATATATAATGAACTCATAAAACTCAACACCAAACAAATAAACAATCCAATTGAAAAATAGGCAGGGTACCTTAACAGAGACCTCTCTCACGAAGGCATACAAATGACAGACAGATAGATGAAAATATGTTCAACCTCACTAGCTATCAGGGAGATACAGATCAAAACTACAATGAGAAGCCACCCTGTATCTGGTAGAATGTCTGTTATCAACAAGACAAGTGACAAGTGTTGCAGAGGTTGTAGAAAAAAGGGAACCCTCCTTCACAGCTGGTGGAAATGTATACTGATAAGCCACTATGGAAAACAGTCTGGTGGTTCCTAAAGAAATTAAGAATAGAGTTACCATATGACCCAGCAATCTCTTTCCTGGGTATCTACCCCCCAAAATACCAAAAACATGTATTGGCAAACAGATATATGCACCCCCATGTTCATTGCAGCATTATTCACGGTGACCAAAACATGGAGACAACCTAAGTGTCCTTTGATAGAAGACTGGATAAGAAGATGTGGTACATATGTGCAATAAAATTCTACTCAACCATAAGAAAAGATGAAATGTTATAATTTGTTATAAGAATGGACTTTGAGATTACTATGCTAAGTGTAAGGCCAGTCAGAAAAAGCTAAGAACCATACAATTTAACTAATATGTGGGATATAAAACTGAAACTTACAGGTACAGCAATGTGCTGGTTGCCAGAGGGAAAGAGGTGAGCTGGTGGGGTTGGAAGGGGGCCTAATATATATGGTGATGGAAAACGGTATAACTTTAGGTGGCGGGCATGCAGTGCAATATACAGATCTAGTATCATAAAAATGTACATTTGAAACCTATACAGTCTTACTGACCAATATCTCCCTAATAAATTTAATTTAAAAATAAATGAATAAATTATGAAAATAGCAAATATATTATATATAGTAATAAGTTTACTATATATGTATTCTTTTGTATTTTAAATTATTGCATAGTTTTGTTGGAAGAGGGCAATCTCAAGAGGAGCAACACAGAATAAACAAGAAACAATTAGAGATGAGGAGCATGTTCGGGATCTACTTGTGCAAGCTGGTCTACATGGAGATAAATGCACTTATCCTTCAGGGAGAGTGATCATTAGATACTTCTATATCACATATTTTTCTTTAAAAATATTTCCTGTTTGTAACAAGATAAAGTACATACATTTTTTACTGTGTTTATATGTCTCTGGTAACACTTCTCATAATCTTGTCTTGCAAAAAAATATATAAATAAGCCAAATAAAGTTCTAATAATATAAAGAAAATATATGGGATGAAAGAACATGTCAAATGTATGATATAATCAACACAATTCTATCTGCAGCTATCTTTATAGGATGAATAACTAATTACTACAAATAAATTGAAGGAAATAAGTGAATGAAGGAGAAAAAATAAAAGGAAGATGAAGTGGAGAGATCCATTGAATAAGAAATGATTAAGGAGCAGATTAAGGCATATCAACTTTATTTGTTCAAAAAATATTTTAAAAAGAAAAAAATAGGGAAATTTTCAATATTCACTGATAAATTATTACTTTATGGAATTATTGCCAATTCTTT